>JADBJO010008978.1:35000-62500 GCA_016801955.1 Conus betulinus | reverse complement strand
TGTTTCTGCTATCTACATACTCCTGTACTGAATTAAAATTACTGAATCCCTGTATTGCTCTCTGTCTTTCTCCCCTCTCTCTCCCCTTCACCACAAGCATATTTCAAAATAAATTCACTTCACAGCTACAGACATGTAACAAATACGTCCATAAATTTCAACATTCAGCAAACCCTGCGAGTCAGCTTCATCTGAACACTGAGAGCCAAACAAAAATAAAAAATGAATAGAATGAAACATCTTCTTCGCTCTAAAATCAACCATAAACTATGAAATCGCACGCCAAGTCTGATTCTGACTCCGACAGCATCATTTAGAAAGAGAGGGGGTTAGTTACCGCCAAGCACATTGACAACAAAAGCACAGGACAAGACACGATGCATTTCGACCTCTTGAGTCTTCTTCAGGCAAAAAAAAAAAAAAAAAAAAAAAAAAAAAAAAAAAAACAGATCAAATTTAACATTTAGGCATCTTTTCTTTTCTTTTTTCTTCTTCTTTTTTCTTTTTTCTCTCTCCATATTTTGGTCATTACCACTTCCTCTTTTTCTCTCTTTCCTTTCTCAATCTTTGCAAAGTCTCTGATGTAGCGACGGAAAAATTGTTAGCCTGCACTTGTTTTCCCCCACTACTTATTTGGTAAATCCATGAAATATTGCATCTTTTAGGAGATCCAAGTAAAGGCTTGTGTGTGTGTGTGTGTGTGTGTGTGTGTGTGTGTGTGTGTGTGTGTGTGTGTGTGTGTGTGTGTGTTTCATGCGTGGTTGTGTGCATGCGTGCATGCGTGCGTGTGCGTGTGTGTGTGTGTGTGTGTGTAGCGAGTACAGTATGTCGTGACCGCCGTATATTACTAGAACGGATTTCACTGAAGTGATTCAGTGGCAGTGTGGAGTCTCTTCAGGCGGGTTGCCTTAAGGCAACTTGATAGTGGTGGCTTCCTGGGGTCTGCTGGGGGGGGGGGGGGGGGGGGGGGGGGTTGGCGGGTGACGATGCGAATCTGGTTGTGGCTGTGTAAAGTACAGCTGGCAATGAGTTGGAAGTGAGGATAATGCCACTAAAGAAGATACGGAAAAAAAGCAACACCACAGCCACACATACGCACGCACACACACACGCACGCACGCACGCACGCACGAACACACACACACACACACACACACACACACACACACACACACAGAGATCGGAGACAGACAGTGGTCTCGGTTCATTTCAGGTACGCTGGTAATGGTAGTGTAAGAGATTGTTGAACACTGGTTGACCACTATTCATTAATTCATATTCTGTTCGCCTCGTGACTTTTTTTTTTCTCTCTCGGAAACAGTCATCATTAACCCACATGGTTAACCAGCTGCGTTTCTTGTTACAAGAAAAAAAAAAAAAAAAGATCATGAGATCATGAGGTCGTTGTGTGTGTGTGTGTGTGTGTGTGTGTGTGTGTGTGTGTGTGTGTGTGTGTGTGCGCGCGCGCGCGCGCGCGCGCGCGCGCGTGTGTGTGTGTGTGTGTGTGTGTGTGTGTGAGGGTGCCAGCGCGAGCACTTGCGCGCGCGTGTATGTGGGTGCGTGAGAAAGAGAGAGTGGGAGAGAGGTGGGGGTTGGGTGGGGGTAAAGGGGGGAGGGGGAAGGAGCGAAAAAAAAAAAAAAGCCTGAGTGATGGGAAGTGGAGGGGAGGGAGGGGGGGGGGGGGGAGGAGGGAGGGGAAGCGAGATTAGGAGAGGGTGAATAAAGAGCAGAATAGGAAAGAATGCCCTTTCTCGACAAACTTGATCTGAAAACACACAGGGCTGTTATCCCCAGAAGACCGGAACGTGAATGTGAAGGCCCGCCCACTATAGAGACGACAGCAATACCACCAGAACGAGAGCACATGAAGATGGGTGGCGACAAACATGACAATGAATATGCAAGACCTGTGTCGTGCGAGGGGAACACTGGCAACGTGCGTTTGGTCCTCTTGTCATTAGGGAAGAAGTCGATCGATCGGTCAGTGGGAGATTAACGCCCGGAGTGGCCGGTGGGCCTTAAAAAGGACTGGATGTACTCGCAGACTGAAGTCTGCATACTTTGTGGCAGTTGTTGGCGTTGGCGATAGTGGGTCTGGTGGTTCAGTGTGACAGGGGGGCCCGTCGTGTGTGTGTGTGTGTGTGTGTGTGTGTGTGTGTGACAAAGAGAGAGAAGGAGAGAGAGAGAGAGGGGTGCACACACACACACACACACACACACACACACACACACACACACACACACAGAGTCTATCGTCATAGTATTCTGATAATACAAACTGACGTTCGGGTCACGGTTCACTGAACATGCTTCGCTTGCCAGCTGTCAGAAACTGTCTCGTTTCTTCATTCCAAACATCTGTAAAAAATTGCTCTCTCTCTCTCTCTCTCTCTCTCTCTCTCTCTCTCTCTCTCTCTCATATCAATTTTGTGTTTATTTCGCATTATGGACCCTACTCAAGGTGAGGATTAGAAGTAAACAGGCGCATTATTGCTTATCTGTAATTATCATCCTCGTTAAGAATTCTCTCTCTCTCTCTCGCTCTGTGTGTGTGTGTGTGTGTGTGTGTGTGTGTGTGTGTGTGTGTGTGTGTGTGTGTGTGTGTGTGTGTGTGTGTGTGTGTGTGTGTGTATGCGCGCGCGCGCGCGCGCGCGCGTGTGTGTGTGTGTGTGTGTGTGTGTGTGTGCGCGCGCGCGCGCGCGTGCGCCGCTGACGCGAGAGAACAAAGACAGTGTGAGAGGAAAGAAGGAAGGGGATGTAAACAGAACATTCGTTTTCCCTCGCGCTGGGAGCAAACAGCGTTGAGGCGTGTCCCTCAGGTGGCGGATAGGGGGAAGCCCTCTGTATGAGGACAACAAGAAGGTGGCGCCGACCAACATACTCCGGGAGAAGGAAAACTCCGATCCCTAACCCATGTTGACTTAGTACGTACGTAACTCTAGTGCTCTGGAGCATACCAGCTTTATAGGCTCGTAATAACTGTTTTCGCTGTTTTGTAAAAGAAAACAGTTATTGTCCTTCAAGAAATAAAAAGAGATAATGGGGAAATCAGTTTTCCCTCTGGGAAACAGGGGTCACCCTTTAAAGAAAACGGTGGTGGCGATTTCCCAGGAAAACGGGTGTTTTTTGTTTGACGTTTCTCTCGAGGATACGTCATACTAAAGACAGAGTGCAAAGCAAGGCGTTCAACACGCGAAATAAAACGGACCAATGAATTTTCAATGACCTCCTACAGAGGTCACAACCAACAGACATAGAAAGCGCGCAGAACAATCCTCACCCGATGGTCGACTCTATCTGCAACAGAAAATTGTGAAGAGGAAAGACGACCCGAGGACCGGTCGGGTTGGGGTTGATGATTTGCGCTGACTGGCGTGCGAGGGTGGGGTGGGTGGGGTGGGGTAGGGACTGTGATTTAAAGAAAAAAAAGGATTAAATGGAGATACGTGGCCAACAGGTCAATGCCGCGACAGACATGGACCAATCACCACTGAGAACCATTCGAAGCTAAGGGTCGCATGGGGTAAAAACAAACAAGAAACCGAATAATCTGCAAATCAATGTCGATTATGTTATAATCATAGTCAAAGGCTTTGAGCACGTGCGAATATGAACAGCAAATAAATAAAAAGACCAACCAGAGGAAATTTCATTTGACAGTACATGAAAAAAAAAAAAAAAAAAGGGAGGCAGTTCTTGCATTTTTGCTGGTCGTAAGAGATTGTATCGAACCTATTGACGAAAAGCATCTCAGCGGACAATTTAGAAAGATTGTTACCAATAGTACATCAATCAGTTATCTTTGTCTTATTGATTTATTCATGTATTTATCTATTTAATTTCTATTTATTCATTTATTGATTTATTTTTAGCGAACGTTGTAAACTCAGTCCAACCGTTAAAATCAAAATCACCTAGCAGTAAAATTTCAGTAGCATCAAAAGATGCTGCATCCATCATGGCGATGAACTTGTCCATCCATTCAGCATTTTCAGAGGGGGTTCTGTCAATGACGTCATCTGTGATAGGTTCGGTTCGTTTTCAGCCTACTTTCTAGAGCCAAACTGACCCAGTTTGAAAATCTTCAAGCTGATGTGAACGGTACACGTTGAACGTTTCATGAATGTAAGCTAGTATGCCCGTAGATCTGGGAAGCTCGGATCTGACACAGCGGGGTGGTTGATGGAGATCGTGTCTGCAGTTAAGCAGTCATCAAACACACTTTTGTTTTTGAGAAATGTGAAATTGTCTTATGTTTTCTTCAAAATTACTAGTAATGTAGGGCACAGTTACTCAGGATCGGGATCAGGGGGCGTTGTATCAAAAACAACTTAGCCTATTTAGGCTTTGTACGCCCCTTTTGTATGTATTATCTCTTTTTTTTTTGTGACCGTTGGTCCAGTCATAGGCTAGCTCAGTCCTATTATCCATCAAATTCATATCTAATTTTAGTTAATAATTCATGTGTTGTCTATGAGGTTCTTAAAAACATTAATACTAGGTGCTCATTTGATGTTAACTGTTAGTTCATTCCAAAAACTGGTTACTTTATTACTAAAAGTAAATTTTCTCAAGTTAGTTCTTGAATATTGTTTAAAATATCTTATCTTCACTGTTCCTTGTAACATTCTTCTGTGGAGTAAAAAAAAAAAAAAAAAAAAAAAAAAAGTATGCTTTATCAACATCATCAATTCCATTAAATATCTAGTATGCTTGAATCAAGTCTCCTCTTTTTCTTCTTGCCTTAAGTGTTGGAAGTTGTAGATATTTTAATCTTTTCTGATATGAGTAATCTTTTATATTATGAATCATCTTAGTTGCTCTTCTTTGTACCTGTTCTAGAGCTTTTGATTGTCTCTTTAGCATTGGATACCATACAGTGTTTCCATATTCAAGAACGGGTCTAACTAGTGCCTTATATAATTGTAAAAAAAGTGTCCTTTTCTATAAATGTAAAGGTTCTTTTTATTATTCCAATCATTCTGTTAGTCTTATTAATACTATTTACAATATGACTGTCAAATAGCAAATTTTTGTCAAAAGTCACACCTAGGTCTTTCTCTTCCTCACATTTAGATACTTTTATTTCCTTGTCCCCAATTTTCATTATATACTCCTTTTGTGGGTTGTTTTTTACCAGTATGAAGTACTTTACATTTTCTGCATTAAAATATAGGTTCCAAGTATCAGACCACTGTACTAATGTTTCAATATCCTTTTGTAATTCTTATGCAATTTCGGAGAGTTATAAAGTTTTGTGTCATCTGCAAAGATTTTATATGTATTTTTTAATTCTACAGGGAGATCATTATAAACACTGTGAATAATATTGGTCCCAAAAATACTGCCTTGTGGTATCCCACTAATAACATCAGCATTTTGAGAGAAGGAACTACCAATCCTTACCTTCTGAGTTCTTTTTGATAAAAAGTCTCTAACCCAACCAAGTACATTTCCTATTATTCCATAATACTCTAATTCTTTAGAAGTCTTTCATGTGGTACTGATTCGAATGCTTTTCTAAAGTCTAAATACAAAACATCTATATTCTCTCCTTTATCTATCTCCTTTGTGAAGTCTTCTATCACTTCTAAAAGTTGAGTCACACAAGATCTTTTGCACATGTTGACATTCAACATATAATTTATTTTCTGTCATACGTTTAATAATAGCCTCTCTAATAAATGATTCTAAATTTTGCATATAATGCATGTTGAACTCACTGGTCTATAATTTTCTGGATCTGTTCTTGTACCTTTTTTTAATACTGGAATAACTGTAGCTGTTTTCCAATCTGAAGGTACTATCATTTCTTTAACAGATTTAGAAAAGAGTATGTAAAGTGGGAAGGCCATCTCCTCATTTAGCTCTTTTAGTGTTCTCGATGGGATGGCATCCAGACTACCTGCCTTATTAGGGTTTAGAGATTGAAGTTTCTTTTTTATTGCGTCCACAGAAATGTCTACATTTTCTAATACTATGCCTTTTGACCTTGAAGCTGGACTTAGAATAGGCATATTTTTGGTATCTTCCCTGTGAGTGTGTGTGTGTGTGTGTGTGTGTGTGTGTGTGTGTGAGAGAGAGAGAGAGAGAGAGAGAGAGAGAGAGAGAGAGAGAGATTTGATTTGTTTGTTCTCTTTCCATCTTTTAGGTCAGTTTTCTTTCCGAAGACAGATACAAAGGGAGAATAATCGCAAACACTTCCTGTTATTGCTCTCAAGAAACTTCGTTCAGCTTGGTACAAACTAGTGAGTGAGTCGTCTTCTTCTTGTTTGTTTGTTTGTTTTGGGGGGATTGATGCTTCTCACCTTCAGTATTTCCCATGCTGTTCAAGCAAGCTTTTTATGTTTAATACAGTAATCGCAAACATGTTGTCAGAAACGTATCCTAACCTCGGTAGAGTGTTGCTGATAGAACTCGAAGACAGTACATGGATAATTCGCTTGCAGTTGTTATTTTTTGTACTGCTTTCGCCATCTTCGATAATCTGTAAGACATTACAAGATCGAACTAGTACAAGAGCAGAAAAGTGTAAAATACTTAAAAATACAAAAACAAGATGTTAAAATAACGAGCGCGCACCCCCAGCCCCCCCTCCTCCTCCTTCCACTCGCGCCCGCCTCCCCCCTCCCACCTCCCCCCCCCCCCAGGCGCGCACACACCACACACACACACACACATGCGCGCATACGCACACACACACTCACTCACACATACACACACACACACACACACACAGACTAAAGAACCTCATATGAGAGAATGTAGGTATGGGTTTGATGCAGATCAACAGATGGCAAGTAATTTTCAATCATTCCTAATGCATTACAAAGAGCAGATGAAAATGTACAAAACAATACTCCCTTGATAAAGTTTATTGCAGTGAACATGAGAGTAATTCACAGCTTGTGTTTTTATTCATGTTTCGACCTTTTCCCCCCCCCCAATAAGGCTGCTGTCTGTTTCACATTCTTTATACTTTTTAGTTTGAAATGCAGCTCAGTGGTTTGAAATACAGCTCAGTGGTTCAGAACGCTAAAGACAGTGCAGACTCAAGACTAGAGTCTAGAGTGTCACAGCTATCTAGTAAATAGATCTTCTAAGTTGGGAGCTGCATGATTGAAAAGGTAAAAAATGTTGAAGATTATGGTATTCAAGCCACTTTTGCATTTCATAGAGGCAAGGTGGAGAATCCTCTCTTGCTAGGCAAGTATCTGCGACACATAGCAAACCTTAATGGTGAGCAGGGCTAGGAAAGGGTGAGAGTTGACTAATTGCCTTAGGGCTTTCTTGCATGGGAGGGGAAAATGACCAATTGTTGAACATTACGTCCTTTGATCAGTGCATAAAAAATAGAAATGTGCTCTGGTACATAAAATGATCTAAATAACTGACCCTTCAACAGCAAGAAGAGCTTGAAGAAACAGTCACATTGCTCATTTGAATTTTTGTCTTACACCTATGCTTTGCCCTCCCCTTCCCTGTCACATGCCTGGCCATAAGGATGAGCTAACCACCTTACGAGTTTTTACGTCTGTTAACTTAAACTCTTTGCAGGCGGCGACTGGGCTAGCCTAGTGCATCCTGGGATTTCATCTCGGCTAGCTCAAGCATACCCCTTGCTTTCCCATACTCCACAGCAGATCCTGCTCGTCCTGAGAGTGAGAGTGTGCTTAACACTGTTCTGATTTTTGTCAGGGTAAGTTTCTCAGCCTCTGAAGCTCAAAAGATTACTAAACACTGGAATGGTACATGAAAAAAAAATTCAAAATTTGAAAGTGTTGGTTCTGATAGGAATCTGATCGAATTTGAGTCTTATTTGACTCACTGGACAGATCTTATTGTTACGGTTGTAAGCTGAAGTTGAAGATCAGGAGGAGTTTTGACACATCCATTGAGAATCATGTGCATATCTGGTGCACTCGGACTCCAAAGTTTCCTATCTGAGATCATCAGGGCAGTAGCACGGATTGATTTCTTGTACTGCCTGGTCAAATACCAGGCTGTTTTTTTCTTGGACCTTCAATCTTGCTATCAGTTTTATCTGCTGTGTTAGGAAGGCCTCCATACATTGTAGCAGCTGTGCTATGGGTGAAGGCGCACTAGGCTGTTGTAGGCACTGGATTTCATTGGCTTGCATGCTAAAAGAAAATGACATCCATGGAACCTAACATGCTGTTCGCTGTCTGCGATAATGCTGTTGATACTGGTAGTACTCCAGATCAGGATTTTGTCAGTGCCCAGGCATTTGGCTGACCAGACACCTCCAGAGATAGCCTTCAAGTTTGATTTGATTCGAAGGTGATGAGGTTCTTTAGTCTGGAACAGGACAGGTTGCTAGTTTGGGGATGGAACTTCTTCCTGGAAGCACTACTCTAACTGGATTGGCTGGGCTTTAACAGTCTTAAAACAATTCACATTTATGTAGAATAATAGCAGTTAGAATTGTGCTGTTCAATTTGATGTTTGCAACACTTGTCACAACTGTCAGAGTGCGTCAGATGAAAAGTAGTAATTTTTGCATGTAAACTTATGTACAGGAAGCAAAAACAAACCAAAACAGTGAACTCATGAACTTAAGATGAGTCATATTTTACTCTCACCCTCAGTTTCACCTCCTGTAACCTCCATCCACCCTGTAACCATTACATCTAACCTTGTTTGTTTATTTGTACAGTCATTTTTTTTTATTGTTTTACCCAGTAACTATTGCGTTTAATTGTGTTTGTTAAATTGTTTGTTTATTGCTTTTCTGTTGTAACCTTTTTTGTGCTTTCAATATGACCCTGATCATACTGTGTGAGTGTATATCTGTGCTTAATTACTTTGACCATCATTACAATTTCAGTTATAGTGTTGTTATAAAGTAACAGTTTCTTTGATTTTATGAACTTGTGTTTTTTAAAGAAGTGCTTTCATCTAATGTGTGAGAGTACTGAGCCCAACATGCGTTCTTCTGCTAATGAGTGTATTGTTACATCAATAAGCCTTCCTAAAATGTTTTTATCAAGCTGTAAATGATGTGAAGTCATACTGTTTTCATACTGTTTTTCTGCATGTTTTTGCACCATTTGTGAATCAGATTTCCTATTTCAGTGTGAGGTTTATTATCCCTGTATGTGATCGCTGTGAAACCCTTTCAGCCCTACACATCCACATGACCTTACTTATGATTTGTACCATTTCGATGTGTTTCAGGATAGAAGATGATTGAGATCACCTGTAATGACCGGCTGGGCAAGAAAGTCCGGGTCAAGTGCAAGTATCCTTGTTCCAGTTATGCTGAGCTGAATACCGTGGTTAGACATGGTGTAATGGAATGAGATGTTGGTTGCTGATGAGACTGATAACTGGAACTGGTGACAGTTTTATGCATGAATAAGTAATGGTAATGTGACTGTTCTCTACATGCTCATGTTCAAAATATGATTATTCTCTCATTTTGCTGGTTTGTTTTAGGAGTAGCTAACTGCAGCAAGTAGCTTCTGTAATTTGTTTTTCAAGAAGGAAGATTGATGATCATGATGAACAAGTTCTGTAATAATTCTTTTTAAACTAGAAACTCGTTACCCACAACTCCAAGGCCATAAAGACTGAAACAAAGTGGAAAGCGAGAAACTTAAAATGTTCAAGAGCTTCAAGTACTAGGTGACATTGTCACACAGGAAAGAACCAAAGTTTAAGTCAAAAATAGAGAGCAGAAAATAATGCTAACAAAACTAGAGACCATCTGCCCCAAAGTTTTTTTTGTTTGTTTTTTTTTCCACTGGCCCTAAATCGCTTGTCCAGAAGGCTTTCACACATGTCCAGATTTCAGAGATGAACTTTCATCTGGCTACACCAAAGCCATCCCACAGAGCGCCGCACCAGGCAAGGTAGAGAATCAGACAGAAGAGGAGAGGGGAGGGCAACATTCCGTTATTATGAGGATGGACAGGTTTGTCTTTTTATCAGCTTTCAGAGGGCCACAGAGACCTGCAAGTTTGTGGTGTTTTAACAGTCCCCACTTGCGGTTAGCAGTTTATAAGGTGAAAGAGATGATGGAAGCGATTGAAGGTGAGAGTGTATCTGGTGGTGACCTATGTATGCTAATATAGTGCCAATCCACCATGCCCCTTATCTGCCTGTCTCCCCCCCCCCCACCCCCCCCCCCTTCCCCCTCTCCATCTACATCCCCCTTTTTAATTCACCTGTTTCTCCCTACTCTCTCTCTCTCTCTCTCAATACTTTTGATTTTTATTTAATATAGTTAAGATTAAGAGAAAGAGCTATATTGTTTTACAATGGAACACGGACATGCTATGCTATTGTAATTTGTATTATCTGTTGGTAAAACCAGAGTAAACAGCCTTTTTTTTTTTTTTTTTTGATGGTCACACTCTTGGCCAGCAGCGTTGTCCCATTCAGAGAAGGGGATGCATCCCAGCTGATGCCTTTTGATGCGACACAAACCATATATTCCTTAACTCATGGTCAGTGAAGAGGACACAATTGGCGACCTGAAGAAAACTGATAGCGGCCAGACAGGCACCAGAGCCGACAAGATTGTCCTGAAGAAATGGTGAGTTAAATCCTCCAGCTGATTTTGATGATACTGTGACTGTTGGTTTGTAGGTGCTGATTTTCGTGTTCCTTTACTTCCGTTTTTTTTTGTTTTTGTTTTGTTTGTTTTTTAGATTTTTTTTTCTCAATCTCATTTTTTAGATAGAAATATCACTGTCAATGATAGACCAAGCCAGTGAGTAAAGCACTCCAAACTGCTGAATTGGTTGATGCAAAGCATCAGCTCTGTGACCAGACACTACACAACCGACAAACACAGGTCAGATCCATGGTTCTCTGTTCTGGACTATGGTAGTGCTCCACTTGTTCGGCTTCTTTGGAACCCGACAGCCCATGATATACATAAATGTATATATATGTTCCCTGTAGCTGTTAGATGATACACACATCTTCAATAATATTTGAACAAAGCGCTGTTAAAAAGTCTTTGAAGGTCGGTGTGCTGTTTCTTGTCTTTGTTCTGCCTTTTGGTACAGACTTTCATTTTCAGTTTGTTAAGGCTGTGTTACATTTCACTTTCAAATCCAGGCTAAAGACCCAGTTGTATTCAAAGTTCCTTTTCTTGTTTTGTTTTTGTTGATCTCATGCACACAGTTTCTTGTAGTTTTTGTGTCATACTATTGTATTCCTTCTGCTGTGTTGTGAGAGTGTATATGTTGTGTGCATATTCATGCATGCATATGTGTGTGTGTGTGTGTGTGTGTTTGTGTGTGTGGAGGACTGAGGTTGTAGGGTCATTTCTGTGTGTTGCAGGTACACTATCTTCAAGGACCATGTGTCACTGGGAGACTGTATCCTTTGGTCTTTTTCTTCTCGTGTGTGTGTGTGTGTGTGTGTGTGTGTGTGTGTGTGTGCATAATATATGGTTATATGTGATGAAAGTTATTCATTTGTTACGAATATTTTCTCTGTACTGGGGGACTTATTCCTTAATGATAGTATGATTTGATATGGAAAGGCTTACAGTGTGTTTTTCTTTTAAGAGGTCTGTTACTTAAATACTGTTTGTTGAAGCACAAAAACCCTAATATGGAGAGTTAATTAAGGTCAAGCCTGTACACATCATAATTTCTTAGTGTATTTTGTATGCCATTTTACAAACGAAAAAAAGAGTTATTAAATAAACTACATAACCAAACATTCCACTAAGAGTTACAAAACATCGCATACTTTGTTCAATTAGAAACCAGTTTTCCCCCTTTTTTTTTTCGTCAAATTTTAGCATTTACACCACAGTAGGAGTAACTGGTCTTCCCTCAGGGGAAGAATGACAGTAGGAGGTCGAGAAGAGTTAGAGCTGATGCTGCTGAAAGTTTCAGACTGGTCAGGTGTTGAGGCAGCAGTTAATCATGCACAAATCATAAATTTGATGGGAAGCCTTCAGCTTTTCAGCTGTAAATTTTAGTCATTCTTGGGGTCTTAAACTTGATAGAAAGGCTTCAGCTATCAGAGAAGTTATCGTCAAGCAAGAGAATGGTTGTGCACCATTTGCCATTAATACATTCAGTGCTGTAGTTTTTAAAGAAAAGTATTCTAGGAAATTGGAGGTGCTAGTTTGCGTGCAAGCATGGGTAAAACTGGAAAAAAAAATTGAAAAACTGAAAGGTCGGGGTCCAGGGGCTGCATAGGTCCTTGGTGGGGTCTAGGGCTAATGCCCCTGGTGGGGGGCCCAGGGGGGCGAAGCCCCCCGGCTGAAATTGATTTTTTGAAAAATTCAGACAGTTTTCATGGCCCCTGGTGAAAGGAAATTTGGAAAGGAGGCCTTGTTTGAAACACATATTTATTGCTTATATGACAGTTTCCCATACATGAAGTGGGTTTTTATTTTGTGTGTGTGTGTGCGTGTGTGTGTGTGTGTGTGTGTGTGTGTGTGTGAAATACAGTGCAGTGAAATCTCTGTATTTAGACCTTCCCTAATAAGACTTCCTCTCTAAAGTGACTCTAAATTCTGTGACGGTTTCATCAAACTGTCTGTTAAATACCTATCTTCATATCTTCTTTTAAAAAAAAATCCATGTTTCATGTTAAGATCACAAATCTGTGCATTTTCTAAGGTCTTAATAGAGAGTTTCCACTGTGCTTTGAAAACTAACCCATTTTATTACACGGAAGAAATAGAGCCTTTAGTAGTTTTCCCCATCCTTTTTCCAGAAAACTAACCCTCATATTTATTTTTCTTTCATGTTTTTTTTTTTCTTTCTTTAAATATTTTTTTTCATACTGATATGTCTCTCTCTCTCTCTGCCTTACATCCATCTTTGTGTGTGTGTGCTTGTGTTTGCATGCATGTGTGTGTATGTGTCACTAGGGGAGAAGGGAGGGGGGAGGGTGGGGCGCATGGAGGGCTGCTGAAAAAGATTTTACTGAAATTCTTACCTCATGCTTTAATATGGTCCGGACTTCTGCCATGCTTTGCTAGCCGAGATTTCCGATTGGATCCATACTTGAGATCCAAGTTGCACACGCAGCAAAACGCTACACCAGGCTTGTTCGTTTTCAACACCAAACACGATGTTGTCGCTTTTCATCTTCTTCTTCCTTTCTACGACCAACATCATTTTGCTGATGGTTTTGTCGTATTTAGGGAGATTGCCGAAAATTGTGCTGTTGTGAGGATTTGAAAAAAAAAAAAAAAAAAAAAGCAGAAGGGGGGGGGGGGGGGGGGGGGGGGGGGGGAGGAGGAGTTAGGGAATAGTGGTCAGGAGGAGGGTAAGGGGGGAGGGTTGGGGGTGGTGGGGAAGGGGTGGTGGTGGTGGTTTCAGGTTCTAAAGATGGGAGGCCAGCCTGGACTTGAAGCAGTCCAGTGACTCAGCTGTCACAACCTCATCATCTATTTCGTTCAGCCAAGCCCATGGCCACTTATTAGTGATGCCAGCGTCGATCTCCTCAACTGAATCACCTTCTTTAAGATAGGACATTCTCATGGTTTCCAGCAAACTTCAAACTCAAAATATAGATTTCGGCAAATGGTGCTTTATCTTTGTTCCCTAAAATAAAGAGTACTTCTGATTCGGCACTTCTGTTTTATGGTAAGACGCACTCGATACAATTTGCTCAATTTTAGAGACTTTTGAAAAACTTTTTTTTTTTTTTTTGTAAAGATTTACAAAAAACGGAAAATTCCGTCTCGAATAATTTCATAAAACGGATTCCGTCCTCAGACTGAAGAAGTTTTACCCATGGTGCAAGGGCTTATGCTAGGCATTCCATTCCTCATCTTCCATTCACTTAGTGGAAGTGTGCCAAAGTTTGAATTTCGATGCATTGCCCACAAACTGACTGGCTGATGCTGTGACTTTGGTGGCAGAATGTGGATTTTTCTTTCAATGCATGCACAAGCTTTGATCTTAGGGAAACTACCTAGGTCATTAGCTTGACAGTGTAACTTCTGCTGGACTGAAAAACTGTAGTTTCATTTTTGTCTCGGATACAGAGACAGGTCAGCATTTGGTTTTTCCACAAATGATATGGCAGAATGAAGTTAAAGCCTTGATTCTAGAGGTGATCAAACTTATGATAAGTGAAGGATCCCACAGGGAACGTGCTTATGTGACTAAGGGGAAATTATGTTGATGGCAAAATCATTGATTTCTTCCCAGTGCATTTGCTGATTGACAGTTGAAACACTTTTACCATCCATTTTTTTTCATTTTGAAATTGGAAAAAAAAAAAAACCCACCAAAATTTACAGGAAACACCCATTGAATATCTGTTGAGGCATTTTGAAAACAAGTATACTGAATGTCTAAATCATGCGCATGTGGTATGATTTGTCACTTTTTTGTGTAAGTCTGCTGAATTTTTAAATCGTGGCCTAAATATCATGTCTCGAGGTGACCAGGAGCCCATTGTTAGCACGTTGCCGCCGAGGTAAACGTCCACCTCCAGTGGTGGAGATCATGACTCTGACTAGAGTGGGCGGGGCGGAGAGGAGAAATGGCAGGGAGGGGGTTTAAAAGAAAAGGAAGAAGGGAAAGCTTTCAGTGGAACAGAGACTGGAGGTTTGGATGCCTCTGGGTAGAGGTTTTCAGTCCACTGTTGTTCATGACAGAAAAAAAAAAATGTCGTGTGGTCCTTTTCGTGTGGTAGGGTGGGCCTAAGCTGGCTGGTTAGAATGACAAGCAGCTGCAAGTCCATGATGTTTGGTCCCAGCATGGCTGGTTAGAATGACAAGCAGCTGCAAGTCCATGATGCCCAGCATTCCAGTCGAGTTGTGGAAGGGAAAAGAGAGAAAAAAAAACAATTGTTGTGTATTTGTTTTTCACCTTAAAGTGGGTTAGGCCAGGGGGGTTTTTTGTTTGTTTTTTGTTTTTGTTTTATTTTCTTTTTATTCACTGTCAGGATTTCTTTTGAACTGTTCTTTCCAACTGGCTACTGGTAGGATAGAAACTGTATGGGAGGTGTTCATGAAATTCAATAGACTTGTGATAGTGCTTTTTAGAAAACTGTTTTTTTTTAATCAGTAATTTTCTTAAAGAGTTACAAGATATATGTGTTCATGCAATTCAGATGCCTGTGTGTATGTCAGTATGTTTTGAAATTTAGATGCGATTGTTAACATCACTATGTTCGAGTTTACATGTGAGCGTGGCTTACTACATTGCCCTAATAGTCATGTCTGAGCCAGCTAAAGGAAGGTGAGAGAGAGTTTAAGAACAGACCTGTCAGAGGCACCTTGACTCGGTGCAGATGAAATTCATGATGGGATGAACCTGGAATTGTACTACCAGTGACATTGTAACGCAATCGACAAATCTTCTTCGCCATGTTCGTCAGGATTTTTTATTTTCAGATTTTGGCCGGCTGTGTTTCAGTAGACCCGGGCTGTTCACCAGTCCTTTGTCACAGCATGAGACTGGTGTGGAACCTTCCCCTGTGTAGGTGTTGGGCATGATTTGAGCTATGAGTGTATCAGAGAGAGAGAGAGAGAGAGAATGAATGAAATACATGAGTAAGACTTTGTGTTTAGTCTTTTTTTTCAGTCAGAAGTACCAATATGGGAAAATTAACTGACTGAGAAGGGCGTGCAACTTTTTGTGCCCCCCCCCCCCCATCTCACCCACTTCATTGCCTTTTTAAAAAAAAAATTTATTTTACATCTGTCCATTTTGTAAAATGTAACTACTATTTCTCCTGTTCACTTTCAGTTCTGGTTTGGTGGTTTTACAAGTAATAATACTGTCTTGTCACTTGGACTTTCTGCCATTAACGACCCATGCATGAGTTCTTCGAGTTGACGGCGTTGTGGGATGGTTCTTACCTGTAGGTCATCGGGGCTTCACTGACTGTGCACGTTGTTTGTTCATTGTTGGTGGTTGTCTTTGTTTAAGAAAAGGAAGTGTGAGCAAGCGATGGTTTGAAATACAGAATGGATTGTCAGCCAGTCTCTAGTCAGTGTTTCTTTCTTTCTTTACCATCTTGTCACATGAAGTATGTTTAGACCCAGATGTGAGAATTGTTTGACATAATCAGTTTCCATGAAATGTTTTATGGCGTGTTAGAAAATGAAATCCTAAGACCTGGTCAGTAGGTTACACCTGAGTCTTTCACAAAAGATATTTTAAAAGGAATTTGAAGTAAAACTGTCGGTTAACACAGACAAACAGATTTCAAGACAAAACATGACATGTGTTGTTTATCTAGCCTGAAGAAGACTTAAGACGTCCAACGCGCCATGTTTTTGTCTTGTAATTTGTTTTGTCCATGTTAACTGGTGGATTACTTTAAATTTCTTTGAGAATTTGTTTCAGTTTCCGCCTGAATCCACCTCACTTTGAAACCAATTCACAAGAGAAGTCCTAGACAACAAACTAACTGACCCTGTAAGGTCCTATTCGAAAAGAACCTTTTCCAACACAATGGACCATTCTTGCTATCACCAGTGGAAATCTGCTGTAGGGTAGAAGAAAGAACCAGTGACAGCCTCTTTCCTTCAGTTACAAGGGGCGCTCATCGAGTTTTGCAACCTGGAGGAACTAATGACATCACTGCTTTGTACTGCTCACAGTAATGCACACAGTTTCTCGATACTTATCACAAAAAAGCTGATTTGATTTCATGAAACTATTTCTGTTCCAGAAGGTCATGAATGTCCTTTCAAAACCATTCACCTTTCGTGATGGGATCTTTGAGCCATGAATTATTATGACTTCTGCCGGGGGAAATCTTTTCATAAGTGCTTTCTAAGTTTAGAACACTGGAGTGTCTGTATCCTTCAAAGGCCACTGTTTTCAGATAATTCAGACAATTCAAGTCTAGCCAGGCAATACTGAACAATGATACCTGATATAGTCTATTGGCAGCATTCGCTACTAAAAAAAAATGTCTGTACGTTAGAGGCCCAGATTATGGCAGTCTCTAGAATGGTCTCGAAAACCGTCGTCAGAGTGATCTTCCCTGATGACAACCTAACAAAGAGAAAAGATAGTATTTGAAAACAAGCGGTGTCATGCTTCTCCACCAAAATCAACCACAGGGTTGACAAAAATGGACCAACAACCAGCAAATGAAATCTGATAATGTTGCAGGCGTAATTGTTCAATAACAAACCAAGGGAAACTAGGTGCAACAGTTAACAGGATTGTGGTGCTGAAGCACAAGAGAAAGATTTGTGCTGTCCCATTGATGTAATATTCCAGAGTTGATTTCTACATGCGCATCTGTCTTGCAGTCAACATCCGGGTCCTCGTGTTAACCCTTAACCCGGTCTATATTCGCTATAGATATTACAGAGCCACTGGTAACTTAACAGACAGAAATTCACAGAAAAATGTGCATCTTCTTTATGGGCTTGTATCTTGTTTCTTGTGCATAGTTGAACAATATACCCCCGAACGAAAAAATGTACAGAAATGAACAAAGAATACAAAAAAAACACAATGTTAGTGATTTAGTGGTCAACTGTAATTCACTCACCTGGATTATATTGGAGAATACAGGTAATCTAATCCGGAATCACACCAATATGCACAACTTGATCAAAAATGTAATCCACAGCAGTCAAGTAGGCTCACACAAGTTATATTCTGAGTAGAGGTTGGTCACAGGAAGCTACAGGAAGTCATAAACCTTTAGAACACAGGTAATCCAGGTGAAAATTCAAGGTGTATGTCAGAAACAAAAATCGTATACACATATGAAAACTCAACTCATTCAATACAGATGAACAGCAGATCTGTTGCTAATAAAAGAAGTGCGAAATGTTATGCAGCACCCAAAAAAAGAATGGCTGATGAAGAAGAAACAAATATATTAAAAAAAAAAATATAAAAAAAAAGCTCATAGTACACAGTAGTATACATTTTACAGGTTATCACCACCCAGACCGGGAAGATCAGCTGCAGCACCTTATTCCCTCAAATACTCTCTGGTAGTCAGATCTGGAGTGTGCGTGCATGCATTTGCCAGAGAGAGAGAGGCTCACTCAGAAAAAATGGCTCACCTTGAGTTGGGCTTCAGATTGCCGGCTTCAATTTTCCGTTGAGCGTACAAGTTGGTTTGCTCCATGATCAACCTCAAAATATCGTCACTAAGGAAAAGCTGAATATAGTCCAAAGGATGAGGATTGGCAGGAAAGTTGTCAACAAGCAGACGGCTTTCACCTTCGAAGAGCATGTTGATTATTCCATCACACCCTCACTGCTCCAAACGCTCATCTTCATCATCTTCAAAGTCGCTGTTGTTTTTGGGCTTGACTCATGTCTCTGATGTCGCCCACAAGCATCACATCTTGTTAAACAGCTTGTAAAACTTCTAAGTCACCATCCTCTTCATCTACATTCTCTACATCGCGGAAAAAATCTTCTAAAAAAAAGTCCTGAAAGACATTCCTGCCACGATCCACGTTTCACGCTGCCGCCATCTTGGTGTTTTGTTTATGCTTCGACAAGCAGTCTGTATAATCATAGCACAGACACTGAAAATATTGCCTGAACACTGAGTATACAGATTGCAGGGCCCCTCTAGCCTGTCTTCCACAAATTGTAATGCCACTGACCCAGTTTCTAAGCCAAGAACACTAACTGCAAGCGGCTAATAAGCATCACTATGCAGCGCGACTATAGTCACGACTACCAGCTGACAGTATAAACAAAGCAGCGTGACTATAGTCGCAACTACCAGGTTGAGTCTGAACCATCCCACTTTTGACAGAATATTACATGCTCAAATGCACGTCATTCTGCTTGACAAAAAAAAAAATCTGCTCATGAATAAAAAAGTTGGTTTATTTGCAGGGTTTGCACATCTGCCGTACATATAGCCAAAGAGCTGTTGGGATACTCAATTCTGGTTCAGCTTTTTTTCCCCCTGCCATCATGTTGAAACAATCTGCTGGACAGATTAGTTCTGAGGCCGAAAAGAAGGAAAAGAAACTAGAACAGAAGTGGAGATTCAGGTTGCTTTCTGCTGTCATGACGCGAGTGCTGTTGATCCCAGTCAGCAGTTCGGCGGCCTGTGAAAGTGTTCAGCCTTGTCAGGAAGAACCTTACAGACTTTTGTCCCTGCTGGCGTGAAGACACTACAGAGGCACTGATGATTCTGAAGTGCGAAAATGAGCCAAGCCACAAGATGAAGCTTAAGTGTGCTTAGAAAAATGTAAAAGAGCAACAAGATGTTGGCTGCGACAGTGATTCTTTGAAAGTACTTGACAAAAGGAAAGAAAATAAAGTGTCTGGAATGTCACTGTTTTGTTTTGGGAGTGATGGCGTGGGAATGATGGCGATGTATTCCTCTCTACTGTCCGAAATTTCTCTCAATTTCCGAAAAATATTCCTTAAGTCTCTTCGGAGGTTGGCAGCTGTGGTGACGTACATATCTATATTTAGGTAAGGTTGCTTATAGCCCAGCCAACCGCAAAGGGCCATATCAGGGCTGTCACCATGTTAACAAGCCATCAAAAAAAAAACAAAAAAAAACTATCACATCTCTCTAAAATACATTTTCTAAAAACGTACCAGAAACTTTGTTAAAAATCCTTCTTCTGTAAAATCTTTGATCAGATGAAAAAATGTTAATCTCCCTCAGAAACTCGAAGATCACGTCAGGTGAGACATCTCTGAACAAAGTTTTCATGGAGTCTGCTGTAAAGTGTTTTTGTCTCAAATCGTGCAAGTCCCAACACTCTCAAAGAATATGTCTCACTGTGAGTGATACATGACATGAAATGCACCACGGAGCTTCTTCACCTTTTAAAAGATAAGAATGGGTGTAAAAACGAGTGGCCTGTATGCAAACGGCACAAGACTGTTTCTTCTTTACATGACTCCATGAATAAAGAATGACATGTATGTGTATGGAACAAATCGTTTAAATCCAGAATGATTATATTCCCAAGCAACGCTTCAAAATACAGAAATGGGGAATCTTAAAACACATTTGAAAGACAGGACACATTTTTTGTTGTTGTTGTCTCATTCGTCATTTTTTCAGATGGATTCCCCTGTCTCCTCGACAAAGGTGGCAGTACGTCGCAGGTCCTCCAGTCCTCTGTAGAGCTTCTGGGCCACTGGGATTGGGTCAGGCCAGGTTTTCTCTCAGAGCGCTTGGTGGAGCGGGCAGGACTGCAGCAGATGTTCTGTTGTCTGGCTGCCTGTTCTGCAGGGGCACTGCTCTGTGTTGCCGATGCGGAGTTTAATAAATAGGTGGTGTTTCAGGAGGTTGTGGCCTGTTCTGAGCCTGAAGATGTCTACCTGCTCTCGTCGAGTCAGCAGGTAGTACGGGTCTGCTCTGTTGTGGGGGGTGGATGCTGCTGCTTCCACTTGTTCTGCAGCTTGGCCTTAATGATGGGACACATTTTTTCATCCACACACTGTGTTCACAAACACACGCATGCATGAACGCTGGATTTCAGTCTGTTCTTGTTGTCTTGACATTTTTATTCATTTTTGTTCGAGATTCCAGAGTAACGTACAGTCCTGAATTAACTTTTTCACCTGCAAATATCACAGTCATTTCTTCCATCATGTAATCACTTTTCCATTTCCATTCAGTAACCATTACGTACATTGAAAAAAAAAAAAAATCTGAAAACAACACCAACACCTCAGTCCTGACATGACTTTTTTTCTCCTTATTTCCCTCAGAACAGAATATCAAGTATAATACAACTGCACAATGGATATTGTTTTTTTTTATTCCCTCATTATTGTCAACAGGAAGGGGGGTGGGGGAGAGGGGAGGAAAGATTTTGTTCAGTTTCTTTGCATGCACACTTACAATGATTAACAATAATATTCATACAAAATTTAGCAAAAAAAAAAAAAAGGATATTCATCTGTAAAATATCTTTGTTTCCTCTGTACCTGTGTCTTCATAATAACGCTCTACTACTCCAGATGAACAGATGACCCTATCAAAATACGCCCAATTTTCCTGAATGATAATGCAAGAAAAGGGCCATAATCTGCATTCACATCATTCCATCTGTTGTGTGTGAGCTGATGACAGTCATGTCTATATGGAACACACATCATCCAATCCAACATTCTGCTCTTTCATTTCTTGGTCCTGCTGCTTTTTTAGTGTACAATGGATGCAAATGTCGGTCGTCTGCCATATGTGCATAGTATTGCAGCACCTTGGTCACATTCTGCAATTCTATATCATAATCGGAGAACATACACAATCTCTTTAATAGGTATACATACTCTCACACATGGGGCAATCCATAATCCCCCACCTCACCCCCCACCATCACTTTCCCTCCCCAAACCCAAGTATGTAATGACCCACACATAGCTGCACATACATTCAAACTCTATGGTACTTCATCTGACTGTAAGAATTCCAACCGATGTAGGTATTCTCAGGCCAGCTAACACACAGACTTGTACACATATCCCATTGTAGAGACCACAAAACGTGCTCCCACACATATTGATGAAAGGGCGAGTATATACGCACCCCATGCATACCACACAAATGCACACACTTGCATGAATACACACACACACATATTTGTCCACTATCCCACACATTAACTGGCACATTTTTTTTTTTTTTATTTTTTTTTGGGGGGGGGGGGGGGGGGGGGGGAGGGGCTGTCCCAACCTCTGCACCACCTCAGAGGCAGTGTACCCACGCCGCTCATTCCGACACCCTGTCCACAGCCACAGCCCGATAGGCTCCGCCACAGCCCCGGCACCGGCAATCCACAGGGGGTAGTCAATGTCAAGTCATCATGAGGCAACCCACTGGAGGAGACACTGCACTGCTGCCGAGTCACTTCAGTGGTGTTCAGTGGAGCCTGTTCTGACCTAACATATGCAGGGACACCACCTACTAAGCCCCCTGTTGATGACAATAATTGCTTAGTCGCGGAGCCGGCGTGAGTGAGCTCTCCCTCTGGAGGGCGCCACCAAGTCCGTCCAACAACAGTCCCCATGGACTCGCCGATACCGGTGACCCCGACGGAACCAAACCAAGGCACAGACGTGGAGAGGACATCGAAACTGAGGTCACCATGAGTGCAGGGCATGAAGGGCCACAAAAGTCGAGACATTTTTTTTTATGCTGATCAATGAGAATGAGGATGATTAAGATGATGCTACGGATTTCCATTTTGGTCTGAGACTACATGACAGGGCTGTATTCTACGTTTCCTTTCATAATATATCCTGGCATCAACCAGGCCCAAGAGATACAGGCACCTGCAGTGTTGGTCAGGAAATTTGAGGAACACTCTCAGAAACACATCCATTAAGTGGATGAAGCTCGACTGTGTGGTCCCAGTCTTCCCAACTGAGTCCGCAGCAAACTCAACTCTGGGTAGGAGCCTGTCGGGGCAGATAAACCCACATGACTCTGATGGGATTCGAACCCACGACCTCCCAGCCATGAGTCCGCGATGCTAACCACTTCGCCACGGCGGCTGGTACCTGTTTATTTACCTATCTATCTATCCATCTATCTGCCTATCTGTCTGTCTATCTAACCATCCATCCATCTGTCTGCCGACCTCTATCTATCCTCTATCTATCTATCTATCTATCCATCCATCCATGCTGGCACATATTCTCCCACCAAACCCTAACACCCAGACACACATGCATACCATCTCCTATACTACACGGTAAACTTGAAGGATTCGCGTTTCCTCTGCTTGCGATCCTGAGAGCTGATGAACTCTTTGCGGGCCGGGCTGAGGCGTAGTTCCAGAATGTTCTTCAGTTTATGCACAATCTCCACGGCGATGGCACTGTCTGCCTCAAAGTCGTGATGCTTGTAGTTGTGTTCAGTCAAGTAGGTCAACCGAAATGTTGCACGACCTGGAGGCAGGCACGCAGAATACGTACAGGTAGTTGTAGTGTCAACTAAAGCACAATGCAACCTTCCAACACACACAATATATATACAAAAATCATTCAAATACACATGCACACACACACACACACACACACAGATAGATGCATACACTCTACACATACACACACACACAACATGAAAGGGGAAGCATCCTTAAGCGTTAAGCAGGATGCATGAAGAACCTCTGAGTGTCTGGTCGTTTGTCTTCAATAACTATCCATTATTAATTTGGAGACACTGACCTGCTTACTACATGACTTTAAGCTGTAAGACTATGAGAGTGCCACTTAAATAGAATCAACTCTGTAATACATAAATATAAAGGAATATTCATGAAAGATCCATTTTAATCATCATTCGCAGAAATTTGCTGAAAAAAAAATTCCACAGGTGTCACTCTAACCAAATGAACCCCCCCTCCCTATTTATTTTTTCCATCAACTGGTGCAAGAAAAGGGAGGCACAAATCAAGTTTACTGTTGGCTATGAACAGAGTGCCCGAGTTCTCTAAACCCGTGGATCAGGACCACTTCCAAAATTGAGATAAAAGTACTGGAACTGTCAGGAACAATATCGAGTCAGTGGTTTAAATTCCATGCACTCCTGATGGCACTGGAAACTGGATACCTGAATCAAATGTGTCCTACAGAGTAACTTTTTTCTTTTTGAATGCAGGGGGGGAGTTGGGGGGGTGGGGGGGGGTATTATTAATCAGGTAATTAAAACACTGACTGCTTCAGTCTCTGGCTACATCTCTAGTATTGTTTGAACTTCAAATAACTGCCATCACAATCTGAATCACTGTCGTTTCCACCTTCTAAAGCGGCAAAGTAACCAATCACATTGACATCAGCCTTTTCTTTTTGTGATTTAATCCAAGGTGAAATCTACAAAATCACAGTAGCAGCAGAGTTCCTTCTGCTGCCATTTCGAGGAATACCTACACAGCAAAGCTGCTCCATCAAACTTGGTGCAGTGAAGTCTGAAACGCATGCCGGAAAGGGAAGTATCACACTTCTCTCCCAAATGCTTTCTTGGACATGTCCAAGCGAAAGGAGAACATGCTGATCTTACATTCGACAGTTGATCTTGAACAGTGGGGCATTCAAACAGTAAATTGTACAGTTACTTTCCATCGCTGTGGTTGACAAAAGATTCAAGATGCCGTTAAAATGGTAGAGAAACCTCTCGCATGTTTTCAGATCCTCTGGCAGCCGGTCCAACTCGAGGGCAAGACCAAGAAATCTACGCTCTGCTCTATTGGATTTCCTCTGCAGGCAAGAGGTACACAGAAAATCATATACATAATTTGTCACGAGACAGCACTCACTGACAATAATGATCAAGAACTGATCATAGCTTTCACTCCTTGCCCTCCCCTTCACCCTCTAAGTCCTTAGAAAACAAAAAAATGTGAGCATATTTTTCCCTACTTTACGCAGAAATGCCATGGTGTTTGTATCCCAAAAATAAATGTCACACGAGTACCCACACCCCCAAAGAACAATTTCTGTATTGAAAATCACTCGGCTCTCCTTCACCTTCCATGAGTACATTTTTCTTTTTTTTACTTAGCTTCATCCCATCTAACCCTTTCTCACGAATATCTTTTCCTTTTTTGGAAAGGGGAGGGAGGAGGTGGGCAAAGGATTGTTTGTTCAGCAGCAGTCTATGACTCTAAACAAACAAACATACTGGGCTCCCATCCCCTCAACCACCTCCTGGACAAAGTCATCACCAGTGAACAATTCTGCATTTATGGCTCAGTTCAAACACCATAACTGCCATCCCTCCTGAATTTTCCAGGAATTTCTTTAATTTAGAAATGAATCCCTAATTCTGTGAAAACATGCAGAATTTCAAAATGTTGTTTGGGTTGGGGGGGAAGGACATTTATGAACAGGAGTGATAAAGTGTGACACAATAAAGCCCAAATGACGATTGTGGATGTTGGCAATGGTATGTATGGAAAATGAATTTTCTTTTTTATTCCAACATTTGTCACTGAAACATAAGAAGATCAGAAATGTTTTCAGTTAAAACCTGAACTGCCCCTTCTTCAATCCACCCTACTCCCTTCAGCCCCTGCTTCCCAAATTTCCACTCCAGAAAATCAGCAGATACAGGAACAGAGAGGGCAAAGGTGGAGTGTTTGAAACCCCAGTGATCAACAGTGATCAATACAGAAGGAGAGCTAGCTTCAGAACAGCGCCTGAAGGAAAACTGCCAAGCAGGACGTGGCTAGGATGGCTGAGCGTTTTGCAGGGAGAAAACTTACCATTTGACTTTTTCTCCAAGATGTCGCAGTCAGCTATGCTGTCGGCTTCGTGGGTGACGGGTTTCTGTCGAATTAGGCGAATGGAGCTGCGAATCTGCATGGGGTCGATCTCCACTTTCTCTCCACTGATCCCTGTTCAACAGCAAGTTTAGTGCGCTCGTTTTATTGCAAGTGTGTGGCTGTTTGTGCCTGCATGTGTGTGTGTGTTTGTGCATGTATGTGTGTATGCATTTTTTGGTGAAAATGTGTGTATGACAAAGAGCACTGAACCTGATCCTTACTTTCTTTGAAAATAATTACTTGTAACTTTTCAGACCTCCATCAAAAAATGCACGAAGAAATCTCTTGCAGTCCTCCGCATATGCAAGTTTTTCTTTGAATCAAGTTCTGGTTCTGAATGTGAAGAATGATGAACCAAAGTTGTGGTCTTATGCAGGTGGACATGGAGAAACTCATGTTGACCTCATTGTGATCAATGATCTCCCTTACAAATGCTTGGTTTCTAGACATGCTTTCATGTGGGTAAAGCACACTGTATGGTTACGCAGCGGACACAAATTTTCGTGAAGAAAAACAATGGAAAATCTCATTTTCTTTTCTTTCTCCTCAGTAATTTTCACCGAAAAAAAAGCCTTTCCACTGTTTTACCCAGAAAGTTCAATTCAGAACAAATCACATTCTCAATGAATCAAATCAAGAGTGGCAGATGTACTCCTTTTGAACATCCGACAAAATCAACTTGATGGCAACAACAAAGTAAAAAAATGAAGTGTATGGATATATGTTTTCTTTTTTTTTTTTTGAAACAGACTTTTCAACCCTCTTCCCTTTCTCCTGAAGGGGAAAAAAAAAAAAACCGTCCACGGAAATGCTTGATTCCATCCACCTCCCCCTTCCCCCAAATTAATCTAATTTTCCCAAATTAGCATGCAAGATTGAGTTCTCCACTGCTGAAATCAGTTTTTCAAAAACTTCCCCATGTTCACTGTGAATCTTTACTCAAACAAGGCATGGACCAACTACAAAGATAGAATTAAAATTATCTTCTTAGACCCATCCAATACACACTTCCATAGACCTGAGCATCTGGAAGGTAAGTCAAGGAATAATGACAAGGATCTTCCGATCTTCTCAGGCCTTTCTCTAGAAAGCGTAAAAACCAGCATTTCTATATCATGCCAAATTTTTTTTGCCCCCAAAATTTCTCTAGTTTCACTGTAAGCCTTTACCCGAACTGGGCATGGGGTGACTAGAAAGAATCAAACTGACCATCAGCTCAGCCAATACAGGCTTCCATTCACCCAAGAACAACGATGGTAAGCTAGCGCACATGTCCAGCAGGACCTCAAATTTGTCAGGCCTTTCCTTGGGGAGTGTTTACCAGGGAGGTGGGAGAGAGTTCCAGCCAACAAAAAAAACTCCTGACGGGCAACTGGCGCCTGCAGGGTCACCGACGGCCATGGGCTGACCAACAGAGCAGAATCAGGACACTCTGTGGATGACAATGATGTAGTCAAGTCAGGTACATGAATGTGTTTTGACTGGAGGAGTTGAACGAAAAGTGTCAGACCCTACTGCAATCCTCCAATGTAAAGCAACCTCAACTCTGGCATAACAGTGGCGGTAACGATGGAGCAGACAACATTAGCTGAGTGATGAAACAGATGATGCATGTGAAGACGGTTGTGGAAATTTTAACACAACCCTCGCTCAGTAAGAAGCAAGGAATTTGGGATAAAAAAAAATGACCCTCGGTAATGTGTACTGAAAATTGTAACCAGACTTGGTCCTCGTTCATGTAAGGAACAAGGAATTATTATCAAAATTGCCTTTGGCAATGTGTATTAAAAACTATAACTTGACTTGATTTTCGTTCAAGAAGGGAGCAAGGAGGTACGTATCAAAAATGACCCTTGGCAATGTGTATCTGGGCAACAAAATCTGTCAGCTGCATTAGGACACTGTCTTTCTAGTCAGCTGATGACCAAGTTGAGAACAGGCTTACACCGAGTCCTGGAGAGTGGAGGAGAAAGGGGGCAATACCTAGCTGCACTTCAGTGTTGGCACGCAGTCGGTGCAGCATCATGACCATGTATGACTTGTATTGGTGACTGGTCAAGGAGTCCGCCACATTGGACAGCTCCCCCTGGGGTCTCTCTCCTCCTGGTCACCCCCGCGTGTACCTGCCACATCAAACTCAGTGTACAGGTACACATGTTTCAGCTAGATATGTGCATGCTAAGCGTATATTCACCGAATCATTCATAAAACTGATGTACAGGAATGCTTACATTGACACCAACATTTGCGTTTGAACTGTTTAAGCATATGTGCAGATTTTAATATGGATAATCTC
>JADBJO010008978.1:17500-27500 GCA_016801955.1 Conus betulinus | reverse complement strand
TTGTCCCTGTCCTCTTTTTGCCGGGTTAGCACTGTTATAACCTGACGTCGATTCCAGTTCCCCACACACAGAGATGCATCCAGGATTGTTCTTCAACAATCCAATTGCCAACAATCAACATGAAAATACCAAAGTCTGGCCATCATGAGGACACCCACCAGACGAGTCCATGCTCTTCTGCCAAGTCACTTTCATGGTTTTCAGTGGTGCCTGTGTCAAACAGACCTAAGGAGGAGGTCAACTAGTAGGCATCCTGCATCATCAATCATTTACCTGAGACAGCAGACTGGCTTCTATCATTACCAACACATTAACGAACTAACGATAGATACCTCACCAATCTGACAGTTATGGGAAAATCAAAGAGGCTTAAGAAATTATTGGTATGAGAATGCTCATAAGATATAATAAAGAAAATTAAACAATCTCTAGTTTGCAGTGTAGATAACTGTGACTTTAGCCCTTTCATCGAAATCATGGCTATAAATCAAAGTATCAGCTGCTGAAGCGCACACCTGTGAGAATTCTATCTGAGGAAGCGCACACCTGTGAGAATTCTACCTGATGGTGCAAAACCCTCGAGTTGTCAACTTTTGTCAAAGCCAGGTTTTAGGTGGCAGTCACCAGAAAAAGAAAAAATCCTATGATGGTGCATTTTTTGGTTCAGCTGACTAGCTCCTGTGCTTTTATATAAAAAAAAAAACATGGAACTCTGGCTACTGGCACAGCTAAACGCACAGGGCAAGCCTTCTCCCACAGCCGTTGTCAGTTGTCTGACGCAAAGTGGGCCCTGAAGTCTACACTACATTGTTTGTCGTGTCACACAGTATCGAGCTGAGATGACCTTAGGTCAGAGTAAGCGTCCATGTAACGATCTTCATCCTCCTGAAGGCGGCAGTAAATCCTCTGAGGACAGAATCAGGCTGCCAACATGGCAGAGATAAAAAGAGAAAAATTATGAAGCATCAGCTCCCCCTATGAGATGGGGAAATGGAACACAACTGCTCAGGGTGAATTTATTAAGGAATATCGACCCAGGAGTGCTTACCACACACATGTATGCATGCAAGTGCATGCATGCACACACTTACACACACACACGCACACACACACACACACACACACACACACAAGGTCTCTCTCTCAGACACACACACACACACACACACACACACAAGCTCTCTCATACACACACACACACTGACAAACACAAATGATAACATACATATTAACACATGCACACACACACACATGTGCACATGTACACACACAGAGACAACCCGCATGATAACATACATATAAAGGTATGCACACCACACACACACACACACACACACACACACACACACACACACAAACACACATATACACTCACACAAATACAAATGCACACACACGCACATGCACACACAACACACTGTACATCTGTACACTAACCTTGGGATGTTCCACAGCTTGGACCTCTTTCTTCTCAAACAGGGCACTTCTTTCTTCCGCTGTCAACATCATCATCATCAACATGCCAACATTATCATCAATATAACATGTCAACATCATCATCAATATCACGTCAACATCATCAACATCACATGTCAACATATCATCAGTATCACATGTCAACATCACCATCAATATCACCTGTCAACATAATCATCAGTATCATATGTCAACATCATCACCAATATCACGTCAACATCATCAATATCACAATCATCATCAAATGATTCGTTAACACACCAGTTTAAGTGTGTACAAAATCAGATCTATTTTTCAAACCCAAGGGCTAGTGCTACATAAGGCCCCGCTATTTTAAAACAATAAAACCAGTCTCTGGTTCCCCCTCGAGCTATGTGGCACTTGGGATCATGCGCCACAGCAGTTAAACCTTTTAACCACCCATCTGTCCTAGTACATCACAGCAATTACACTTTTTTAACCACCCATCTGTCTTGTACATCACAGCAATTACACTTTTTAACCACCCATCTGCCTAGTACATCACGTAATTACACTTTTTAACCCACCCATCTCTCTTCTACACCACAGCAATTACACTTTTTAACCACCCATCTCTCTTCTACATTACCCACCCATCTCTAATTTACAAACACTTTTTAACCACCCATCTCTCTAGTACATCACAGCAAGTACACTTTTTTAACCACCCATCTGTCTAGTACATCACAGCAAGTACACTTTTTAACCACCCATCTGCCTGGTACATCACAGCAATTACACTTTTTAACACCCATCTGCCTGGTACATCACAGCAATTACTTTTTTAACCACCCATCTGCCTGGTACATAATAATAATAATAATAATGAATACTTATATAGCGCCTATTCTCGGCTAGAGGCCAAGCTCTAAGCGCTTTACAATCAACACTCGTTTACACAACGGGCTGCCTACCTGGGTAGTGCCGACTGAAGAGCTGCCAGCTGGCTCTTCATTCAGTCGTTTCCCGTGTCATCCAGTCAGTATCGTTCAATATCGATCACTCATTTTTTCCTTACTTCCTTCATTCTTTCCATTTCTCACTCATGGTGCATGCTATGTGTAACGTGTCATCCATACCAACGGCCAAACTGGCCTACTCTTCCGAATGTTGGTGATGGGATTTTACGTGTGTGCAAGATGTTATGCGTGCGTTCACACACGGAACCTCGGTTTATAGTCTCATTCGAAGGACTGTATGGGGAAATGGAGTCAGAACCAATGTTAACTCCAGGGAAAAATCCCCCTGTACCGAAACGCCCCGGCGGAGGTTCGAACCCACAAACCCGAGGATCACCAAGATTACGAGTCAGGCGCTCTACCAACTGAGCTATTCCGGCTCCTCACAGCAATTAACCACCCATCTGCTTGGTACATCACAGCAATTACACTTTTTAACCACACATCTGCCTAGTACATCACTGCAATTACACTTTTTAACCACCCATCTGCCTGGTACATCCACTGCTATTACACTTTTTAACCGCCCATCTGCCTGGTACATCACAGCTATTACACTTTTTAACCCGCCCATCTGTCTTTGTACATCACAGCAATTACATTTTTTTTTTTTAACTTGTTAACATCTTAACACCAATCCGTCTGTCCACCTTTTTTCGCAATACACCTACCGAGGGTAACCCTGTTTTCCATTTCCAAACAGAAGGGTTGAGCATGAAGACACATCGTTTCGAACCTTTAGCTTTTTTTTTTTTTTTTTTTTTTTTTCTTGATGGGTGTCATTTGCAATGTCCTTCATAAAAATCCTAAAGTTTTTTTTTTTTTTTTTTTTCTTTCTGAAACGGTGTCTTATTGCTGAAAGCTCCTTAATTACCGTACAGGAACAAAACAAACGGCAGATTGGGGTGGAACAGTAGCTACCTGGTATGGTGAATGGTGGTGAATAGGCTGAAATCAGCAATTTTTCCATATGATGTTTATCTGTCTGCTAGCCAGAGAAGCAACTGATGCCTACCTGTGAGGGTGGTGGGTGGGTCTTTCAGGAAAAATCAAAGTGAACCCCTACCTGTGAGGGTGGTGGGTGGGTCTTTCAGGTAAAAAAAGTGAACAAGGGAAAAACCCCCCTACCTGTGGGGTGGTGGGTGGGTCTTTCAGGTAAAAATAAGTGAACCCCTACCTGTGAGGGTGGTGGGTGGTCTTTTCATGGTAAAAACCAAAGTGAACCCCTACCTGTGAGGGTGGTGGGGGGGTGGGTAAAAACCAAAGTGAACCCCTACCTGTGAGGGTGGTGGGGTGGGTCTTTCAGGTAAAAACCAAAGTGTACACCTGTGAGGGTTGGGTGGGTCTTTCAGGTAAAAACCAAAGTGAACCCCTACCTGTGAGGGTGTCTGGGTGGGTCTAGGTAAAAATCAAAGTGAACAAACAAAGTGAAACCCCTACCTGTGAGGGTGGTGGGTGGGTCTTTCCAAGTAAAAATCAAAGTGAACCCTACCTGTGAGGGTGGTGGGTGGGTCTTTCAGGTAAAAAATCAAAGTGTACCCCTACCTGTGAGGGTGGTGGGTGGGTCTTTCAGGTAAAATCAAAGTGAACCCCTACCTGTGAGGGTGGTGGGTGGGTCTTTCCAGGTGATGTTTTTGATCTTCCCTTTGTTCTGTTTGTCTTTCCTCATCATGTCCAATCGCTGAGCCGTGTTGGAACGACGGCGATGAGCCCCTGCACACGACCACAAAAACTCTGCATACAACATTAGCTCGATAATGAACTGATCCATTTGATGACTTTACTGAAGAGATTTTACAAATGAATTAAAAAGAAAACATAAACTTGACAATGAAAAATTCTCACAAATTCTACCAGCAAATTTCTGCTTCTATGCAGTTTTGAATATATCGAGCTCTCTCTCTCTCTCTCTCACTTATCCTATTCTACTCTGCACACCTTCCAAACCTCTGTCGTCTGCTTTCCTTCAGTAGTCTGTGTGTTTATAGTTTCCCTATGCATGTATGTGTGCAGGTGTGTATGTGCAAGTGTCTGTACAGATGTGCATATCTGCACATGTTAGAACGGGTTTTTTTGTGTTCGTTTTCAGCAGGTGGCAATTTTGCAGTTACCGGCTTTAGTCTTCTATATATCTGTTTGCTTTTTTCATCTACAAAGGTGCAGTAAAGATGCAAGCACCCCACCCCCACCCCCCCCACCCCGCCCCAAATCAATATGACTGTAAATTCTGAACAATAAGCACCACAACCTCACCACAAATACCAAAACCATCACCCCTTCCTCCCCTACCAAACCACAATTATGATCTACCCATAGGGTACATACCATCGCCATCATCACCCCCCCAAAACACCCTGTCCTTAAACCGTATCTCCTTTGTCCTCCCTCTTCCCACACCACACCTGAGATCTACATCAGCAGGAGCATGCCCTCCCCTCCCCCCCCCCCCCACACACACACACACATACGCACACACACTTGTACACACACACTCACAAGCACACACACATACGCACACACACTTGTACACACACACACACTCACAAAGCACACACACACATCACATATATTTTTCCCTCTCCTACTACAGCGTGTCTCTATACCAACAGGAACATAACACCACCACCACATGACCCATACACACACACACACACACACACACACACACACACACACACACACACACACACACATATTTTCCCTCCGAAAATAGTTGAGTTTTACATCCTCATAGTGAAAGCTTTTAGGGACATGTCTTTCATTCACGGTAGCCTTTGGTTGCCCTCCACATACCACATTTACTTATATCAACAGGAGCACACCACCACCACCACATGACCCACACCACCCATACCTTACCCCTCCACCATCACAAGTCACAAGTAGGATCTGCATCACCAGGAGCATACAACTCATCATATTTATCCCTACACCACGTCTTCTTCCTCCCCTTCCTCCCCCCCCCCCTCCCTCCCTCCAACTATGATTTACACCATCACAAACACACCCCCACCCCCACCATCATCACAGTCAGCAGACAAAGACCCAGAAGAAGAAGAGGAGAGGATGGGGTATTACCATAGTCCATGTCAGGGAGAATGTCGTAGGAGTGAGAGATGTCACCGTCTAACGAGTCCTGTCCATCGCTCAGTGCCCCCGCTCTGGTCCGACCAGTCCCCCCTGCCGACAGAAACAGCATCTGTTCTCATCATTACCATCAGTGTCTTTGGATTTTTAGCTGTTTCACACTTCGTTCCTCTTTGACCACTCATCATTCAACAGGGCTCCTTATCTCCCTTCATGAAAAGACTTCCACACACACAGGAGCAAAATTTTCAGGGAGTAGAGGAGAATGGGTGAGGGAGGGGAATAGCAGTAGCGACCATGACTTCGGGTGGGGGGGGGGGGGAAGGGGGGAGGAGGAGGGAGGGGGAGGGGGGGGGAGGGGTGGGGGGGGGGGAGGGGGAGGGGGGGAGAGGGGGGGAGCAAAGCTTTTAAGCTCTGTTATTTTCTATGCGTGGGTGCACAATGCGAATTACTCAAACACAACAATCATGTTCATCATCAAAACGTGATGTTCTGTTTCGATGCACAAAATGTATTTCTCCTTCAGTATAAACCAGAAGTCATGTTACAGATAAAAACCGCTGCTGATTCACGAGTGATTGAATTCTCTCCCTGAAAAAGAAAAGTGAAAAAAAAAAAAAAAAGTTCTAACAAACCAGTTTTCACTCTTATTTTCATTGCTCTCCAACCAAAAACAAGAGATAGGCAATTTTCATTTCTCCAGTCACTGTGACCTGTTTTGTACCCCACAAAAGTCTTTGCTGTAAGCTCAATACATGAGCATGCCTCTGATAATTTTTCTTATCCTTCACCACACAAATACCCTTTCTCCTGTATGTAATTTCCTGTTTCACCAACATTTAACACCCCCATTTGTACATATTTACGAAAAGCATGATCTGAGGGTGAGCAAATAAAAATGTCAATGATAAACAATTTAGAACACTCTATCAAAAATAAAATATGCAAATATTTGCCATGACCAAATGGACTGACTTGTCCTTCTGAAATTATCTGGCTTAGTGCCTCCCCCCCCCCCCCCCCCCCCCCCCCCCCCCCCCCAACCACCTGCCTACCTCTGATCTCCGGTATAATGGGATTTCTTGTAGCCTGAATCATCATCAGCCCTTGGAGCTGAGCCTATACTTACACCTGTCCAATATTCATATTTTAAAAAAATGTTTAAGAAGGGAACAACTTCATTTCATGTACAATTATCATAATAGGCTTGGGTGCATTTGATTTTGAACAACAACAAAACATGTATGAAACTGAATGAAAAAAAAAAAAAAAATAAAGCTTCTTTCTCTTTGATCTTGTATTCTATATTGCTTGGGTAGAGCTTAGTTTCATGTTTTATTTTCTTTCACCATACCTACTATACATAGAAAAATGAAGAACTTATTTGCCATTTGAAACAATAAAATACCTCTTATTGTAAGCGTTGCCAGAGTTCCTGTTGTTGTTGTTGTTGTTGTTCTCACTGTCGATGATGATGAGCTCACACATGCCTGTGTCGTCGCTGGTGATGAAGGAATGTCGGATGTGAGAGATCAGGAAGTCGATGTTGTCCATCATTGCCATGGTTGCTGTTTGCTCTTCACTCAGACATAAATATAGACTGGAATATTGTCGTCATCGTAGTAGTAGTCATAGTAATAGTAGTAGTAGTAGTAGGGGGGGCTTTCATTAGCCTAGACCTCGTGGTCTATCATGTGCCCCCTCTAAAATTCTTTACTTTTTGGTCAGATGGCATGTTGCAATTAATCAATATCTTCACTGCAATCCATCATAAGCATAGAACAGTTCTCTAATTTTGAATCATTATCTAGAAAATTCTTGAAAGTATTAATATCAGGTGCAAATTTAATGTTAGCAGATAATTTGTCCAGTGGTTAGCAACTCTATATGAAAATGAAAATTTACGTTGATTAGTATTACACTGCTTTATAAAAATCTTTCCTTCAGACTTTCTAGTACTCGAAAGTTGTGCAACAGAAAAGAAAGTCTCAACATCGATATCATCACAGCCATTAAAGATCTTATAAAATTGAATTAGGTCACCTCTGATCCTTCTTCCCCTCAGCTAGTGCAGATTCAAATATTTCAATCTTTCATTATATGATAAGTTTTTGCAATGCTTTAACAATTTGGTAGCTCGTCTTTGAACTTTTTCAAACATTGATTGATTGATGCTTTAAAAAAAGGGCTCCACATCACATTAGCATACTCTAAATGTGGCCTGACAAAAGCTTGATATGATACACAAAACACCACCCTATTTGCTCAGTTTTACAATAACATCTACAATGTCACACACACACACACACACACACACACACACACACACACACACACACACACACACACACCACCTTACTTGTTTAGTTTTACAATAACATCTATAATGTAACACAGCAGCTGTGGCTCTATAGCAACATCTTTAGCATCAGCAATATTTTAATTTTTCACCTCCTTAGCAGTAGCATGCATGCCTACCTCATGTGCAAACTAACTAATTTCTCAGCAGTAGCTGCCATATTTCAAATAGAATTTTGCAGTTAAGCGCCAATTTTCAGGTGTTCTCTGAACATGCTGTTCTGCATCAGGGTTTTTCTTGTTTCTTTACATAAAGAGAACAAAACTGACACTGTAATTTCACTCTCTCTCTCTCTCACTCACTCACTCACAAACACACACACACACACACACACACACACACACACACACACACACACACACACACACTCATACATTGTTATGTTTACACACACAGAGTGTGAATGTGCACAGAGCCATGCACAAGGGAAAAAGGCAAGGTTCAAATTCCATGAATATCCATATGGTGCAAGTCCATAATTTCAAGTTAGTGCAAAAACTCTGACAACAACTTTTACTAAAGACATAACCTGTCATGAATTCAGAAAATGTTTCAACTTTTTTTCATTTTTTTCAAAAGAAAACAACAGAGCTTTAAAAAGTTCATGTTCATATAGAACTCTCTCTCAATTTTTCTTCTTTTTTCTAAATTTTTTTAGTAAGACTAACTAAATAAACCAATACAGAGTCCATGAATATCGTACTAGCTTACTCCTAAGAAAGTAAGTGTTGTATGTATATCTATAATAATGATAATAAATTATATATATTATGCAACTAGGCATCTTTGTCAAGAATTTTTAAAGTGTCATTGATAATTCTTGCTTTCATCCGCTTTTCTTTTTTTTTTTAAATCTTGAAAGGCATCCCTGCCTCAGATAAGTTTGAAATGTTCAGATTTTATTCTTTAACAGCATACGTAGAAGTGTCGCACAGCTGATGAAAGAATACATTTAAGAGAAAGAATCAATTCTGACTCTAAATGTTGACTTAAAAGAACAAAGAATCACACAACATACATAGTGGAACAATAATAATGCTGAGCACTGATCACTCTTTATAGACAAATGACTGAGCATACTCCATAGGTGAGTACATAATCATCTGAACAGAAAATGACTAAAGTGAAGTCTGTAAACAAACTAAAAAAAAAAAAAAAAAAAAAACCTACAGCAATTGATTAGGCACTGGTTAAAATCTTACCCTAAGCATTTAAAACCTGACAGTAATTGTAACATTGTAGATGCTGCTGAGAAATCTGCGAGACAAGCTGTCTTTAAAATAGAGTACAGTTCTATTGGATGTGACAGCAAAGGTGAATGTACCCAACAAAAGTGCCCGGCAGCTGTCAACACCTATTTGAATACATGTCACTGTAACATGAATTTGCCATTATTCTGCAAGTGGTTTCTGTTTATGGTTTTGTTTTTTGAGAGTGACTAGGACTGTATAATAAATATAAAGAAGTCTGACGCTAGCGTTCTTCACTTTTTTTTTTTTTTAACAGCACTGTAACTTTTTAATTTTGTTTTCCAGATTACAGGTTCCTACAAAAACATACTGCTACGAGTTTATGAAAATTTTTAATCCATGAGAAAGAACACATGGATGGTTGCCCCTGTACACCGTGATTACTACAGAATCACGAAGAATGGAGGCCTTGGCCACCTATAAATTATTTTGACGGTTGTGTGAATCCGACAGGTGGGGCATAAACTCCGCGACAACTGGGTACCTGCTGTAAACACAGAGACAGACTGATACTGTTGAGAATCTCCAATCGTGGTCTTCCCTGATCAATAATGTGCTCTTGTTTTGTACAATCACACTCACTCACCTCTTCTCACTGTCTCTGTTCTAATTATCAGCATGAGATGCCAACCTCAACAAAAAGGACGAAAATTTCAATCAAGGACAGTCTCAAATTTCGGCGACTTTTTCCCCATTTAGTCAGGAAACGTGAGCATTACGTCCCTTTTCCATGCTTAGCTTCCCCCTAGCACAGTTGAGAGAGAAAACGCCCACTGTTGATCGGAAACGCCCACTGTCCCTCCCCTATCGTTAGCTCTCCTGTCTGTCTGTCTCTCTCTCTCTCTCTC
>JADBJO010008978.1:7500-10000 GCA_016801955.1 Conus betulinus | reverse complement strand
CCCTCCTCCATCTCTCCGTCTGTCCTCTCTGTCTGTTGTCCTCTGTCTGTTTTTGTCTGTCTCGTCTCTGTCTCTGTCCTGTCTGTCTGTCTGTCCTCTGTCTCTCTCCCTCTCTCTCCTCCTCTCCTCTCTCTCTCTCTCTCCCTCACACACACCACACACACCACACACACACACACACACACACCCACACAACACTTCACTAAAAACAAAGAACACACGCTCACAAAGAACACACACACACACACACACACACACACGCACACACGCACGCACGCACGCACACACCACACACACACACACACACACACACACACACACACACACACACACACACACACACACACACACGAGAAAACCCCCCACGAACGCAACAAAACAACATTGAACGGGCAATGTGCACGCACTCCCCACTCCTCCCCCTCCTCCACCCTGCAACCCCCACCCCACCCTCCCCCCCCCATCCCCGCCTCCCTTTTTTACTCTACTTCCAGTACAGCACCATGCTCCCTTCATCCTCCTCCCCCACCAGGCCTCCCCCTTCTCCCTCCCCCCCCCCCCCCCCCCTCCACCCCTCCTGCTCATTCCCACCCGAATTCAAGTACGCAGTAAAACATAACCCTTTATCATTTTTTGAACAGCCTAAAAGTTAATCGTCATCAGGACTTTTAAAATTTCCGTTTTTTTTTTTTTTTTTTTTTTTTTGTACTCCCAGTTCTTATAGAACAGGGAGTACTTTACAATGGGAACGAAGAAATGCTGTCTGTCTGTCTGTCAGTCGTGTCTGTCCGTGGTCAAAATTGTTCCACTCGCTCCAGACAAACTTCTAGGCCGATCTTTCTGAACATTTGTAGGTATGTTCATTATGGTCACGGATGATGCCCGGTGTTTTGTTTTGACAAGAATAGCCGTTACTAACGGCTATAACGGCCCCAAACGGTTTTTTCTGTTCTTTATGGAATATCTCTGAAAGTACTTCGCCGATTTCTTATCTCAGTGAGAAATACATTATGACGCATGTGTGTGTGTGTGTGTGTGTGTGTGTGTGTGTGTGTGTGTGGTGTGTGTGTGTGTGTGTGTGTGTGTTTTGTTATGACGCATGTTTGATTGTGACTTTTTTTTTTTAACACGCTAGTCAAGATATAATAGATCTAGACTGGGAGTACGTTTATATGCTTTGCATCTTGTTTTAATCTTCCCCTTATTTGTATTGCAAGAGCATTGAGCCTCATCAAGTCTTTCAAGACACGTTATTTCATTGGTGATTTGAAAAGGAAATATTTGTTTTAAGTAGGAATACCGGGAAAGAAAGAAAAATTGAGGAAAAGAAAAAAAACAAGAAAGAGAAGAAAACCTCATTTCGTTTGTCAAAGAGAGAGAGAGAGAGAGAGAGAGAGAGAGAGAGAGAGAGAGAAGAAGAAGAAGAGAAGAAGAGAAAGGAGAGAGAATTATATATTAATTAATTAATTCTAAGGATAAATAACTGAGCACCATTCCAGCAATTCACAGAGTACTTGGTGTTGCAATGACTGCAGAAAATATTGAATTATAAACGAAGCTTGCTCTTATGTCTTAGATTGAAGAAATAGGGGGAGATAAGCATTCACATCTGCGGTGGTAGATAATTCTGCCTAACTAACAGTATGTGCTTGAGTAGGTGGATGGGGAATAATAAAGCTTCTCAAAAATAACCTTCAGCAAGTTTATAGTCTCCAAGGGGGAAGACCAATCTCCAAAGGGGAGGAAACTCACTAACATATCATAACTCCTGGTCAGATACTGGTATTTCGAAACCTGATTGTTTTCTCCCTCAGTGACCTCAGAAAGTGCTAACTTAACTCTTCCCTGCCTTTTAGGTTTTAAGCAGTATGCTATCCCAGAAAAAAGGCTGTATTTAAGAGAGAGAGAGAGAGAGAGAGAGAGAGAGAGAGAGAGAGAGAGAGAGAGAGAGAGAGAGACAACAGACAGACAGACAGACAGACAGAGACAGAGACAGAGATACAGAGAGACAGAGAGCAATGCCTTCCATTCCAATGAATCCCCAGCTGACTTTATACCTGAATCTGCTTCATTCAACTATAATCGTCAACGTAAAGTCACAGACGGCAAAATCGATCAAACACTGTACGTGTCCCCCCCCCCCCCCCCCCCCCCCCCCCCCCCCCGCGTCCTAAGACAGAGATGATACAATGACCTCACTCAGCCCAATGACGATGACTCAACCAGAAACCACTGCCTCTGGCGCCCCTTTCGCCTCTCCTCTCTGCTGCACACGCCAAACTCTTGATGACGAACTGTCATTTTTCTTTTCTTTCTTTTTCTTTCTTCTTTCCTTCGTTCTTTTTCTTTCTTTCTTTCTTCTTTCTTTCTTCTTGTTTAAATGGTTTAGACAGAGATTTAGAAAGAAAAGAAAAAAAATAAAAAGAAAGAAGAAACAGAAAGAAACAGAAAGATAGAAAAAAGAAAACGAAAAAAAAAAAAAAAGAAAAGTTTGAAAGGT
>JADBJO010008977.1:84256-89082 GCA_016801955.1 Conus betulinus | reverse complement strand
GGGTCATAATGACGCGGACTCAGCGGTGAGTGCCCCCGAGGACCTTTCGTTGTTGTTGTTTTGTTGGCTGTTGTGTTGTTCATCCATATCATCATCGTCATCGTCTTCAGGGATCATCACCTCCGGCGCCGTCACACATCATCTAATCATCATAGCAATCGTCATCATCGTCGTCATCGTCGCGGTCATTGTCATCATCATCATCGTCGTCGTCATCATCATTCCCTGTCTGTTTCCTTTCTTCTTCTTCTTCCTTGTCTTCTGTTCTAGTTCTCGTTTCTTTTCCTCTTGTTCTTGGTCTTTTCTCCTCCTCCTTTCTCCTCCATACCCTCCTCCCCCTTCTCTCTTTTTCCTTCTTCTTCTTCCATATCTTCTGATCCTCTCATCCTCCTCATCATCCCCTCATATCTTATCTGCTATCTTCTTCTTTCTTCGTCGTCGTCGTCGTCGTCGTCCTCCTACTCCTCCTCGTCTGTCGTCGTCGTGTCGTCGTCACTATCCTCCTCATCTTCACTTCAGTTGCAGCAGCACAGCAGCATCAGTTATCGTTGTTGCAACATTTCATCATCATTTCTCGTCATTCGCTGTCATCTCATATGTATTGCCGTTACTTTTCCATCACCATCAAAGTCATCGACATCACTGACATCAATGATGGATGTCACGGTAAAGTACACTTTCTCCGTCCTTTGTGAGAGCAAAACTTCGCTTCCATTTTCCAGCTATAACAACTTTAGATGAACCCATCCCCCCCCCCCCCCCTCCCCCTCCTCTACTTTCCTCTCTCGTTCTCCTCTGAGGATCAGAATTGGAACAAGAATATTCTTTTCCGTCGGCTGTCAAGATGAGCAGCCAATGTAGATGTGGAGAGACAGAATGACAGAGAGAGAGAGAGAGAGAGAGGGGGGGGGGGGGGGGGGGGAGGGTAGGGAAGAGAAGAGCGAGGGGGGAGGGGATTGGGAAAGAGAGAGACTTCCGGGACACTACTTTGGACATAACTTTGACATTTGGGTTTAAGAGAGAGAGAGAGGAGAGAGAGAGAGAGAGAGAGAGAGAGAGACAGACAGACAGACAGACAATTTGTTATCTTTTAGGGCTGTTGTGCTTTGTGTTTGGATTTGGAAACTGTGCACGATGATTTATAAAGTGTTCAAGATGAAAAGTGTAAACCCAGCAAGTTTGTGTGCTTTATGACTGTGATATCTTTTCTGTTGAATTTGTGTGACAGTGCAGTTTCGCATTTCCAACATGGCGGACATGTAAACAATGCAGGTATGTTTTACCCGTGAAACACTTTTAAAATTCAGACACTTAGCAGACACCAGCGCTCATCCATTTCATTTATTTCCACCAGACATTTTATCAGCAAGTTTCAAGAAACAATCAAGTAAAGACAACCAGAAAGACAGCAAATCAAGCGGAAGCGGAAGAGAGGACAGAGAGGGGGGGGGGGGGTGAGAAACAGACTGAAGAATAACGGTACTTACACCCCCTCCCGTCAATCGTTTTAGCCAACGTCCGATCGATCAGACCAGTTTCACAAAACAATAATTTTGATGAACTGCAAGCAAGCGTACGTCATTTAAACGAATTTAGAAATGCGTGCTTTATCCTCGGAGATTTTATGACTGTGACCTCAATTCAAGCCTGCCTTCTTTTAAACAGTATGTGTCATGTTTTACAAGAAAGGATAAAATACTTGATTTATGCTACTGTAATTTTGACATTAACGAAGCCACCGATGTTATTTCCAGCTACATTTCTTTCTGTGAACACATGATGATTGTACCTACTAAAACTATCAAAATATTTCCCAACAACAAAAAACCTGGGTTACAAAAATCTCTGAAAATAACTCTAAATGAGAAAAAAAGAGCTTTTCAATCAGGCAATAAAAGCGATCGTAAGGTTGTACAAAAGAAAACTGCAAACGGAGATTGAAGAATCAAAGAGAGCTTACAAGAGAAAAGTTGAAAACATGTTCCCAGAATGGAAATATGCGCGAGATGCATGGAAAGGAATAAAGGTTTTATCAGGTTCAGGAAAATGTTCAAACCAAAATATTAGTAACAAAAAAACAGCAAAAGAAACAGAAGCAATTGCAGAAAAGCTGAACGATTTTTACTGTAGATTTGATGATAAAGATTTTAGTAAAGAATTAAAGGAAGTGAAGGAAGAACTCCAAAGCAATGTTAAAAAACGATGTTGATGGAAGTGATTCTGTTGTGATTGAGGAAATGATGATGTTCAGTTGTTTTTTTTCAACGTTTTAAATGTGAGAAAGGCAATGGGCCCTGATAATATCTGTGGAAAATTGTTGAAGGTGTGTGCTTCTCAGCTCTCCTATGTTTACAGTCGTTTGTTTACCTGGTCACTTAGAGAATGTATAATTCCTGTTTTATGGAAAAATGCCACTGTATGTCCTGTTCCCAAAAAAACGCAACCCAAGCTGTTTAAATGATTACCGACCAGTTGCCCTCACATCTGTTGCAATGAAATGTCTTGAAAGATTTTAAAAGATACTACACAGTACCAAGACCCGTTTCAGTTCGCATACCAACAGAACAGAACAGATCAACAGATGATGCCACACACTCACACTTCTCCATCATGCTTTTTCACACCTCGAAAAACCTGCCTCCTTTGTACGCATTCTCTTTATTGATTTCTCATCAGCATTCAACACCATACAACCACATCTGATGGCAAAGAAAAACTCTCATTAACATAAATGTGGGTAAACAAGCTCATTCTTTGGATAATTGATTTTCTTACACAGAGGACACAGTCTGTGTTCGATATCAAAGTGTTGTTTCGTCTTCCAGAGTCATTTCAACTGGCGCACCCCAGGGTACTGTTTTATCACCAGTGCTTTTTACTCTGTACACAAATGATTGTTCAGGAAGTGATTCAACTTTGTACATTAAATATTCAGATGACTCAGCACTTGTGGATCTTTCCACTCTGATTCTGTTTACTTCAAGGAGGTTCAAAGATTTGTTGACTGGTGCGATCATAACTATCTTGATCTGAATGTAACAAAAACGAAAGAAATGTTGATTGATTTTAGAAAGAATCCAAAAGCTGTACCACCACTTTTTATCAAAGGTGCTGCTGAAGTAGAACGTGTGAATCATACAAATATTTTAGGAACTTTTTTATAGATAATAAGCTGAATTTTAAATCCCATGTTGAGTATGTCCACAAAAAAATGTCAAACCAGATTATATTGTCTTCGCAAGCTGCGATCATTTCATGTGAATACTGACATTCTTCGGACATTTTATTCATGCTTCTTGGAATCTGTTCTAACTTTCTCATTTATGTGTTGGTATGGTGGGTTGACTGTGAAGAGCAGAAATGTGCTTGAGAAAGTGGTGAACGTGGGAGGAAAAAAATCGTGGTGAGAGACAAAAAAAAGTCTGAGTGAGCTATACAGGTGCCGTGTTGTTTGTAAAGCGAAGAAGATTACGTGTGACCAGACCCACGTTCTTGCAAATCAGTATGACCTTCTTCAGTCAGGACGAAGATATCGATCGGTTAATGCAGAAGTGTCAGATTTAAACAAAGTTTTATTCCCCTGTCCATTGATTTCATGAACCGAGAAGATGTTTAATTGAAATCCAAATTCCTATATATGAATGTATGTCATATGTGAGAAAAATGGGTAAATGTGGCTAAATTATTGTTTATTTGCTGTGAATGTGTGCTGGAGGTATGTCAGTGTTAAGGCCACGGCCGGCCATTGAAGGAAAAGAAATCACCAGGTAAGTATCTTCAGATAAAGAATAATACTATGGTCAGTATCTGTTTCTTCTTTCAGTAACCTTGCTACAAGTCAGAACAGAGCTACAGTCTTTTTGTTAAGAGGGGCAGAAGCACAGTTTGTGGTTTGTTGTAAGTCCGCAAGAGGTCGCAAAGACTGGAGATCATTGAAGAGATGTTATAGGTCTGTCAGGGCTAACAAACTTTGTTTATGCAAAGGACTTTTGTATGGGACACTGTGGGTGCAAACTTTTGAAAAATGGTTTGGCGTAAATTCGAAGTTATGTGTATAAATGAGTTTTTCTGTGTGGAAAAAAAAAGGAAGAATGTGTATGTAAATAGCATAAAGTGTTTAGTTATTAATTAAAAGAGGGAGCTGTCTTTCGTTTCTCGGACTAGTTGTTTTTGTTAATTATGTTTGAGCAAAAAAAAAAAAAGTCTGAGAATCACAAACAAATTTCCAGTGTCTGGATCACAAATTGCAGTTTGTGATATGACTCCCAGAAACCAACTTAGTATGGGGGGTACGCCGACAGCATTATCCCTACAGGTTAATACCGGTGGTTCATCCCACCAATCGCAAGTCTTTTAAAAGGAATTCGGCTGATTAGGTAGCACGAAACGCATATTGATATTTATAAATTAAAGAGACAGAGTTGGAAAAAGAAACCCAAACAACAAGCAAAAAAAAACCCCAAAAAAAAACCCCAAAAAAAACCAAACAAAAAAAAAAAAAAAAAAACGTTTCAAAACCTTGCCACTTCTAATTCAGATTCTTTCGTTTTAAAATCTGCTCGATTTTCGAAAGGAACAGCGACTCTCGCACTTTAGGTCTGTTACAGGAGAGACAGAGAGAGAGAGAGAGAGAGAGAGAGAGAGAGAGAGAGAGAGAGAGAGAGAGAGAGAGAGAGAGAGAGAGAGAGAGAAAGAGAAGAGGAAGCGAGAGCGTGGAGGGAGGGCGGTTTAGAGAATGGAATGTTGAAAAATGACGACAATCATACCAAAATCACCAAGAGGTAGTAAAAGTGGTCGTGCACTTTCATACCAATGGCAGCAGCGGA
>JADBJO010008977.1:74256-79256 GCA_016801955.1 Conus betulinus | reverse complement strand
CAATGTGAATGAATTAAAATTGGTTTGTGGTCAAAGAGAGAGAGAGAGAGAGAGAGAGAGAGAGAGAGAGAGAGAGAGAGAGAGAGAGAGAGACAGAGACAGAGAGAGAGAGACAGAGAGACAGAGGGGGAAGGGGGGAGTAGAAAGACGGAAGTGTGAGGGATTTGGGATAGGAAGAGGGGAGGGAAAGGGAGTGGTCTCCGTTACGTGAAAAGAAATTGTTTAATTCGTAATATCATCTCGGAAATTGCATCACTATATCACACAGGTAGACAGACAGACAGACAGACAGACAGACAGACAGAGAGAGAGAGAGAGGGGGGGGGATGAAAGGTGTGGGGTGGATGGGGGGGTGGGGGGTGGGGGGGGGGCAGAGAGACTGAGAGAGGTAGAGAGACAGACAGAGGGAAAGAGGTAGGTATAAAAAGAGAGCCTACGCTCCACAGACTATTCGAATATTCGTCTTTCTGCAGCCTAGAATGACTCAGCTGGCGAGTCACGCCTTTTCATAACCACACGCCACAGCTACACGTGACACCGTCACCAGTTCACTCAGCTAAAAAGAAATGCACATTGACAACAGTACAGACACACACAGTGCGGTGAAACTTCAGCAGGGAACTCCATGTTGCGTGCCGTGAGTCCATCTGAAGATTTTTCTCAATCGTAAAAATCCATCGATCATAGTATTTAGGTGAAAGGGAGACTACATAAATCAATAATGTTGCCAATTCTGATAGTGGCATTGGGAAGATGTGTCACGCCCGGGGCCCCCACTTGGGTTGCCTGAGTCGTGGGAACTGTCCTTTGGGTCGCTGAAAAGTTTTCGGGGATGTCGATCGTTTGGGCGCTATGGGACAAAGACCTAGTTCAGCTGGGCCGTGAAAACCATACTCTGCTAAACTCCTTTACTCAGCAGTTTGATTTGTCGCCCCTGATGAGAAATACCCGAATGGACAACCTGGCACTTTGAAATGGCACGAAGGGAACTTTTTCGGATCTCTCTGATCATCCTACGGTGAAGAAAAAAAAATAATAAACTCATTCATAGTTCGTTTTTCTGCAGTTTCAGATTTTATATTTTGACTCCCCTTCAACAGAGAGCAAATCAGCAAAAACGAATACGTAAAATTCAAAGAGCAATAAACGACAAAAATAAATATTGATGTCTTTGACATTTTTTTCGTTCACCTAGGTAATGTAATGTTGCCTATAGCCCAGCCGACCGCAAAAGGCCACATTAGGGCTGTCATCGCGTTAAAATCAACACAAGTCATTACAAACAAAGAAAGAAAGAAACAAACAAACCCACATATCTTTCTTAAAATACATCTTTTAAAATCGCACCAGAAATTTCGTTGCAAATCATTCTTCCGTAAAATCTTAGATCAGATGAAAAAGGTTAATCTCTTTCAGAAACTCAAAGATCACATCACGTGGGACATCTGTGAGCAGGATTTTCACGAAGTATGCTGTAAAGTGTTCATGTCTCACATCGTGCAAGTCCCAACAATCTAAAAGAATATGTTTTACTGTGAGTGGAACATGACATGGATTGCACCACGGAGCTTCTTCACCTTTTAAAGGTATAAAACGAGTGGCCTGTGTGCAAGCGGCACAAGAATGTTTCTTCTTTACGGCCGTCTCTGGAACATGGTAAAAACTCTTCAGGTTTGGACGGATTTTAGACAGTTTGTTTTACATATGCGAAAATTATTCCTCTTGCCCGAGGTCGTTGACGTAAGCCTGTGTTTTTGGGTTTCACATCAGTGTGAGGAATAGACAACCTGCTCATCTCTTCCTTTGTGACACTCTTGCAAAGTTCATCAACCACCTCGTTGCCTTGCATGCCCACGTGGCTGAGAACCCAAGCAAAAAAAACTATGTTGTATCTAGCAGATTTAAGAGCGGTACACAGTTTGAAAACGTTCAGCAGCTGAAGGTGCTCGAGATTACGGCTGGCAATGGCCTCCAAAGCAGAAAGGGAGTCTGACAAGATAAGGAAATCTTTATGTTTCGATTTGCAGATCATTTGAAGAGCCAGGACTAACGCTGTCAGCTCAGCAGTGTAGATGGAGCTGTCTGTTGGAATGTGTTTGGTACATCTCTGCTGCACAAAACACAGCAGAGCTTACTTCCTTCTCAGATTTGGAACCGTCTGTGAAAAAACTTTTGTAGGATGGAAACGGAGAACACAATTCAGCGAAAAGGGACTTGAATGCCATTGAACTGGTGGAATCTTTCCGGTACGAGGCCAAATCAAAGTGGATCTTTGGAAAGAAGAAAGTCCATGGTGGGTCATCAGGAAACTTGGAAAAATCACAAACTACTCCCAGATCTACATCTGCTTTGTTCAGATGAGGAAGAAGACCGCATTCCCAAGGGTGGAATGGAACTAGGGTGGTAATCGAATTTCCCTGGTACTCGGGGTCGAAAACAAAGTCATATGCAGGATTCTGAGGTTCAGAAGAGAGAATCAGACAGTAATTCAAGCCAAGTTTTGGTCGACGATTTGAGAGGATGGTTCTCCTGCCTCACCATGCGGGCTATAAACAGGGCTGGTGCGGAACGCACACAGACAAAATTGAAGCCCTTGATGGTGGATAGGATCTAGACTTTTCAGGTAGGAAGGTCTGGCCGAGCCGTACACTACTACACACCCATAGTCCATTTTGGAGCGATCAGAGCCCTGTAAAGATGGTGGAGAGTTTTCTTGTCAAGCCCCAATCTGTGTGTGCCACGACCCGCAGAATGTTCAGTGCTTTTCTTAGATACAGTTTTTAGGTGTTGGGTGTGACTTTTAAAGTTCAGTGTTTCATTAAAAAATAACACCAGCAGGAATGGTGGACTTGTCCAGACGAATTTCAGAATCAGCAAAACAAAAACAAAACAAAACAAAACAAAACAAAACAAAACAAAACAAAACAAAGACGTAAATTGTGGAAATGGATTGACTGAGTTTTGGTTCTGGAAAAGGTAAACCCGTTTTCCACGGCCCACCGTTGAATTTTATTGACATAAAGTTGGAGTCGACGCTGTACGCTGGCGTACGACGCTCCAACTGCGTACAGCTGCTGGAAAGACTAAAAAAAACGGCCCTCCCACCTCGAACTTTTGAGAGCAATGCCTGACCGGGCAAGTGAGTCCAACCGAGTGTGGAGAACGTGGTGATGAAAAAGAAAACCTCCACCGTCTCCAAAACCCAAACTGTCTTCACCTGCGATCAAGTCTGCCAGCAGGTCTGGGGAACAAAAAAAACAGTCCATCTTAAAAACAGATACGCTCCATTGGATGTAGATGACGACTCGGAGATGAACTGATTTCTCTCCTGTTGTCCTCTGCTCCATGGAGAGTAAATTAATTCATTAGAACATCCGTGGATTAAACGCAAACTTTGAGGAGCTGCAGCTTTTTGTGTCGAAAAAGCTGCAGCTCGAAAAAGCCATGTTTTATGTGTTTTAATTTCATCTCGCCCTTACTCACCCGCCACGGAGTCCAACTAAGGGGCCAGGGCCAAGAATACGGTCTTGACCCCTTTCAGGCTTCAGGAGAGATATACGACAAACAGAGCATCACTAACCCTTTTCCCCCTGATCATGCTCAACTCCCGGGGGCAGAGAGCCGAGCACTGAAGGGGTTACCTTGGCCAGCTGGAGAACTGTCTTAATCCAGCCCCACCCAGTGGAAGCCGATTGATACACCTGAGCCATAGTATACCTCCTGTCTAGAAGAGGTCCAAGCCAAAGATATGTGTTGAGGGTAGTAGCCCTCTCAATCACCAGGATCCCATTCTTCTCCATCATAAGTCGCACCGCACGGTAAACGCAGCGGATCTTAAGAAGACTACAGAGAGAAAATGAATGTGGAAATGAAGATTTGAAGGGGAGACGAAGATAGAAAAAGAGCAAATAAGAAAGGCAGAAGATTAGAAAAGGAAAAAAGTTGGGTAACTATTAGTGTGGGCCCTCGACCATAGCCTTTCTGACATGGGAGGCCCTACCAGGGGCATCAACTCCTTACCATGATGTGCTTAGGCAGACAGCAACCTGACTTTTCAGGCCAAGAAGCATTTTATAAACTAGCCTATCATCAAGTATTGATGCCCCCGGCAGCAAAGCGTAAGGGATCACGGGACCGCGCAAGCCCTCCGACCGCAGCAAGTTGCAACCCCAGGAGAGGTGCTTAGGCCAGACAGCAACTTGACTTTCCAGGCCTAGAAGTATTTAAAAAAAAAACTAGCCTATCATCAAGTACTGTTGCTCCCGCCAACAAAGCCTATGAGGTCACAGGACCGCGCAAGCCCTCCGTCCACGGCAAGGTTGCAACCCCTAGAGGGACGTTCGGATTTACTGGGTGCCAGGGAAGCATGGTGGTGGTGGTGGTGGTGGGATATGTGTGCGTGTATGTGTGTGTGTGTGTGTGTGTGTGTGTGTGTGTGTGTGTGTGTGTGTGTGTGCGTGCGTACGTGCGTGCGTGCGTGCGTGCGTGTGTGTGTGTGTGTGTGTGTGTGTGTGTGTGTGTGTGTGTGTGCGTGTGTGTGTGTGTTTGAGAAACGATCGAGACCGTGTCAACAGTGTGTAAACATTTTCAATGAAAAGGTGTGAGTCAAGGTATTACAGGAAGATTTCGAGATGGCCCAAAGTACTGGCAAGCCAGGAGGAACCAGACCATGCCCATCATTGCACGATTTTTTTTTTTTTTCTTTCAAGGAAAAAAAGGCTGCGTGTAGATACGTGTTCATTCTCGTTGAACAGCGAACAACAGGCTGGCATATACGGTAATCGGAGAGGGCAGACTAGTCAGCTGTGCAGGGACAGCAGTATCAAGTACTTTGCTTATCTTCCAACACTCGTCTATACTCTCTTCCTTGACTTCTGTTCGGGATGCACCGGATCAGTGCCTGGCTGTTCTTAGAGGGGTGAATGGGCAATGTTTTCTGACCATATCAAAATCCACACCGTTCTGCCAGATTTTTCCTGATTAGATTAGTATTGAGAATG
>JADBJO010008977.1:11032-71032 GCA_016801955.1 Conus betulinus | reverse complement strand
AGGAATTGTGGGAAACGGTCAGCACTGTTCATCAACGTTGTACGATATGATCTGCCATTATGCACGTATCACCGGCTCTATCGTTAATGATCGGAGGTGCAAACTTGTCCTGTTACGGCATGAGCGGTAACTCTCTCTCTCTGTCTGTCTGTCTGTCTCTGTCTGTCTCTCCCTCTCTCTCTCTCCCCTTTTTTGTATGTGTATCTCTCTCTCCTTTTCCACAACTCCCCTCTCTCTCTCTCTCTGTCCTTTTGTCTCTTCGTCTGTCTGTCTCTGTCCCCTCACTTCTCTCTCTCTGTTCTTTCTACCGTTGTCCCCTCCTCTCTCTCTCTCTTCTTTTTTACGTCTGTCACATCGCCTTTCTCTCTCTCTCTCTCTCTCTCTCTCTCTCTCTCTCTCTCTCTCTCTCTCTCTCTTAATTTGGCGCTTGTGATGACTTGGTCTTCCGCTGCGCAATAGACGGAACCTGAAAATCGGTGACCACGCGACACGAACTACTTCATCACATTGTCCGCACATACGTGCAGTCCAAGGGTCGGCTTTTCAGGATGTTGGCGACATGGAGATCACTCCTACCTACTTCCTCATTTTGAAATCTGTAGGATCATGAGACTGGGAATGGCGAAATACTGGCAATGATGGAAGACTGGGAAGGATGAGAGAGGAGATCGTGAAAGAAATGGGAAATGGACGCTGCAGCTCTTATGGAGTGATGTTGTTGACCTTGTGTTCACAGCATGATTTGTCCATAACCATCACCTTTCAGCCAGTAGACAAGTTCCAGAACACGTGGACGCATCCTCATTCAAAGCAATGGCACACGTTGTAGTTCGTTATCGTCCACAAGAGAGGGTCTCGTAATATGCATACGACACGCTGTATAAGGGGAGCCGAAGGCTGATCTGATGACTGTTCACCAAAGACCAAGATAAACATTCAGACAGCTGCGGTGATAATTTCAGCGAGAGCACGTCCCCTTAGAAGCTGAACACTGCTGGTATGTGCTTCAGCAAGGAAGTGTTGCAAGAGCGGGCACGGGAGATCTTCTCATCGTGTGGATCCGTGGAGGACGACGCAGAAGAGACATAGAAGTCATTCAGACAGCCTGTCTGCGGATGGCATGGGTTTCCTGCAACGGAAAAGAAAACAGGCGCAAGTTCAATAAACATAAGGAGATTAACAGCTTATCAGTAAGTTTCACATGACTCATCGACACCACAAGAACGACAAGATCTATTGGAAGCTGCAAGATCACTGGAAAGCAAGACGCACCTGGAGCATGAGCTTGGACGGATAAAGAACCAGTGGTGAGAAAAGAAAGCTGACGATCTACCATCTGTGGTTGATGCCGATGAAATAAAAACGAGCCATGGAGGTCTTCGGGCTGTATATGGGCCCATGGAATGGTTCAACTCGCGTCTGTCTTCTGACTGGTTTCAGCTGCAGACAAAGAGCATAGATATACTTGCACGCTGGGCAGTGCACTTTGCAACACAGTCCTGATTCAGTATCAGAAGAAGCGATTGTAGCATTGCCAGAACTATCGGTGAAGGAATCACCTGCAGGCCCACTCTCCAGAACTAAGCTTAAAAAAAAAAAAAAAAAGAAGCAGCTGGTAAGGCAGCTGGACCCGATGGCATATCCAAGAACCTTTATTAGAATGGAGAGCTTCGTTTAGAGAGACTGATGACCACGTTCTAGATCATCTGAGAAAATGGCAAAATACTGAAACTTTTCAAGGATATCTCCATTTGCGCATCTATAGGAAGGGAGATAAAACATCTACATACAACCATCGTGAAATCTCTCTCTAGTTGCATTGCAGAGAAAACTGCTTGCCAGAGCCGACCTTTGTCCAAAGATGCCCCTGGAAGGAGCCAGAGAGAGAGAGAGAGAGAGAGAGAGAGAGAGAGAGAGAGAGAGAGAGAGAGAGAGAGATCGTCATCATAGATACATTACCAATCTCTTTATCGGACAGAAGAGGGGAACTTCAAACAAAAAATCACATCACTCAGACACTGCTGAGGAGACTGCCTCAGACACCACCCCCCACACACATTCAAGCACGCGTGCGCAAGCGCGCGTGCACACACACACACACACACACACACACACACACACACACACACACACACACACACACACGCACACACACAAAAACGCACACACAAACACAAGCTGCAAAAAACACACGCATAAGTACTTTCTTTGACCTCAGCTCATGACCTAAATTCAAATCAAAATTGAAAGTAATCATTAATTTTCATTATAAACCTATTTTCTGTAGGAAAAAAAGACACAAACGTAACTCTGCTTTTGTTTTATTTCACCTGTGTCCCTATCCATATTAGGATCAAAGCTGACAAGAGCATTTCCACGGAAGAAAGGAGGTGGGTGGGGTGGGGGGGATGGGGGGTTGGGGGCGAGATGGATGTAAAGGAGGTAGGACGGGGGTAGGGGAGAGAAACGTGATGACCGAGAACTTGACATACATGTCTGTGCCCACGCTCTCTTGCTTACCTCCCACGCTGGTCGGACTCGGCAGGTACAATTTCCCCACACTGGAATGAGTGTCATTAGAGCTAAGGCAGCAACGTTCTGTGTGCACTTTTCCACTTCAGTAATGACCGTGACGACGAGAGAGAGGGGAAAGAGTCTGACCTGCCTTCTGAAGAGACACAGCTCATCGGGGATATCATCATCCCTGCGCCACCAAAGGTGACCCAGCTGTTCAGGTGGTGGACAAAATGACAGATCTGGGAAATCGATCGTGAATCACGTGTCTTGTGTCTGAGGAAGACTGTATCCAAGGGCTGTTCCCTGTATAAGCCTGTTAGCTTCAAAAAGCTGCTACAGCCGTTTTCTTTAGGAAAAGTGATTTTTTTTCTCCAAGAAAACGATGATAATAGCAGTTTTTCTTCTCAGTTAACAATCTGACATGACCTCACTGAAAACAGATAACGAACACACCTGCACATGCGCACTGGTGTCATTGTGCCGACTCTTGGGCTTTAGCAGATGGCTCTAAGAGTTTAAGTGCCCTTTTCAACAATGGATAACACTACATCCCATGTGTGCCCTGTACTGACCAGGCCTACAATCCATAGCATAGTGACTAACGACTGGACAGACAACCAGTCAACTGCACTGGTTACCCGACATCTGGGAAGACCACTGGACATACTGACTTCCACTAACACGGAGCAACCCGTCACTGTCAAAGCTGAGTGACCTAAGCTAGAGAAGTATAGATGACAACCACACGGCTTCTTCTTTTTTCCCTTCTTCTTCTGCTTTTTCAGGTTCGGTGGCCAACATCAACAGGCCAATGAAAAACGCCCCATAACAGCTGGGAGTGCGTTCCAAAATAAGACGTGTTTCACTGAGCTTAGAGTCTCTGCGTTCTTGCGAGTCTGGTGAGTGTGTGTGTCAAATGGAGTATTCAAACAGGTGCCTGTGTGAGTGAGTTGAGACTTTGACCCATGAGTTTGCCAACAGCTATATACCTCCAAGGCAGGGAGGTGGACACTGAAAAGTCCAGGATATAAACGCTGAGCGGTTCCACGAGCAGGTGACTCACGACTTTAAGCTCCTTCAAGGACTGGCTAAGGATATCCACCAAAAAACGCATCATGGGAGACAGCCTCTAACACTCTCTAGCCAGGCTGACAGCCAGGATGAAAGGAATAACTAGGCCTATGTGACCTTGATGACTGAACAGTTGTGACGTCATCAGTTAGATCCAAACAAAACTCTATGCACTGACTAGATTTAAAACTAACGAGAAACCCAGGACGCGTTTTACTGAGATTAGAGACCTGAAATTTTGCGACTTTACGAGTGGAAAGGTTCCATAGTACTTTCTCGCAGCGAGCGAGGCAAGGCATGGGCAAGAGATCTCTCTAGAATATCTTACGGCTCTGCCGCTTGGGTGAAAAAAATGGCCGACAGTGATGGCCTCTGATTGGTGCACGAAAAGTAGCGACGTCCTCAATAATTAGTATAATTGTACCATTTGCGGACAGTTGTCTCAAATTCACGTGTCTGTTGAGTGTAATAATATAAGTGATGCTTCGCGCTGTATTTGGTGTGCTTATTTGTATTTTTGGCTTGTCGTGGTATGTTTAGGTACTTGAATGTGTATGTGTGCTTTCCGGATAGAAATAAGTGCAAGAAATCGGACCAATGACAATAAAAGAGTCATCTTTCAAGCATCCCTCGAAACGTAGCCAACATATCTCCCACAGGCTGACTTGGTCTTGAGCCACCCGACCAACCACGGGGTGCAAATCTGAATCTCTCCAACAACACCAACAACGAGAACAACACCACCAACAACGAGAACAACAACAAAAATTGACCAGAGAAAGGCATTCGAGTGTCATGGCCTGGATACAACCTGGCGTGATTAGAACGCAAGCACACTTAAGGGCTGAAACACTTGTATGAGGAGGAGGAGGAGGAGGAGGAGGAGGAGGAGGGAGGAGGAGTGGAGTAGTCTTCTCACATGAATTCCAGACAAATACCACTGCCGAACTCCTCTGTCATGACTGCCAACGGTGACCAAAATACCTCAGAGGAAATGAGTGATTGGATGTATCAGTCCAGAACTAAGGCAACCCCAGGAGTGTGTGACTGTGTGGAGCTCGCCACAATTTGGGAGACGATTCAAAGATCAAAGTGAACAGAAGAGACCTCGATGTGGTACGATTTGATCTAGCAAATGCGTATGGATCAGTTCTACAAAAGGGTGATCCAGCTGGTCCCATAAGATACATTGTGTCCGAAAGAACATTCAAGAAATGCCGAAGAAGTTTTTTTCATGGCTATTCATTGAGTTTCTCTCCACAAGGAGGGGAGGGGATCAACAGATTGGATGAGTTTCAAGATGGCAATGTGATAAACTGCGTAACTTCAGCAGTGCCGTTTGTGTTGTAATCTTGAAAGAAGCAGTGATAAATATGAGTCTAGAAAATCTCACAACAACCCACTGTGCTCACTAATTACCTCAAACGGCGATGCTCACTGTATGTAGCTAGTCATACCAACAGAGAGAGAAGAAGCAGTCAACAGACATAGAAGGCAGCGGGATGATTACTTGACAGATGCAAAATGGAGAAATGAAAGCAAACAAATGCAAATGAAAGCCCGCAGGTAGTAGGCCCGTATAGCTTACTGGGAAATATACAGTGAAGTACCTACAGTCCGTGGTGATCCCATCCTTTCTCTGGTCTCTGCTGATATACAATATCAGCACTAGTAGAGTGGGAATTAATGGAAGCCAAAATCAAGAGACACACAAGCAAATGGTGTGGCGTCCCACCTGATCTCACTGACATTGTACTCTGCAGTCGCTAAGCAAAATTCAAAGCCCCCGAAATCCATCATCCAGACATTCAACGTGAGAGAAGCAAGATTATTTCAAATGTTTGAGAACTCTGAGGACCAAGTTGTCGGACCAATCCCGTCCAATATGATGACAGAAAATTAGAAGTTCGCGATGTAGTGGACGTGGCGCAGCTTCAAGATAGGGGAAATTAGAACACACATGATCCAAAAGGCGAGGACTGGGAATAGAGCTGGTCTAAAGCAAAAGGGAAAGACACATGTGGGTGGAGATTTCCTGATCACTTGTGAAAATCAGTATACATAACATAACATGCACGATATTTTTGATACAGCCCCAAGTGTATGTGTGCAATTTCAGTATGTCATAGGTGGTGGGGGGGGGGGGGGGGGGGGGGGGGGGTAGTAATCAACAAATCTTTGAGAAAAAAAAAAGACATTCCCAGGACTCCTGCACCATACCCGACAACTGCAGTCACAATTACTATTGTCAGCTTGGTCCCCGCGCTCGCTCATGTCACGACTTCTAGCACATCGGACAAAACTTGTGAGAACCTCAGCCAATTTCCTTGCACTTCCTACACAGCGAGCAGTCAACGCCTGTACATCGGCAATCATGGAAATCACCGTCATTGTCATGCTCTGGTTCACGCGCCTCTGTGCTTTCCTCACGCCGGTGTTGAACGATGTGCAGTTATGTAGGCCTACAGTTATCGTCCTTCCTTTTGTTGACGTCATTGCGAGTTCGCGCAGACGGCTGGAAAGGTGGTGGTGTCGACCTGGAGTGATGTGGGAAGAGGGGGAGGGAGGGGGGGTGGTGGTGATGGTTACTGGAATGGGTTGCGAGGCAGGATGGGAAGTGGAGGTAAATACATGACGATTAGTGTTCTGTGTCTGGAATCCTTGGAACTCTTTTAAATGTCACTCTGCCTGCCCTCTCCACCTTCTTCTATCTCCGTGAATCCTGTGGTTCTCGTTTCGCTTCTGTCTGTGCATTATGTACTGTCACCATCCATTTTAACCCGATTGTTTTCCGTTTCCAAGGCTGGTCATTTGAACTGGCACAGCTCACCCTTAAGTGCCCCCCCCCCCCCCCCCCCTCCCACCCAGACATTTGGCCTGTCTTGTTTCTATCACCCTCCCCTCAACTCCAAGAACCGTCTGACTCAACTTCTTTTTGTTTGTTTGTTTTTTTTCGTGAGAACTTAATTGGCTCGTAGCCTACATCATTGCTGGTGACTTCAACATCCACTCTGACCGGTCTGGTGACACAACAACCTCCCAAAGTTATCGATCCGCTGGATTTCTATGGTCTGGTCCAATCAGTCCACGTGCCATCCGATACACGTGGACCCTCTCCTGAAGGCATTGTGGAAGAGCTGGCCGGGCCATTTTGAAGTCGGTCATCGCTGACCACACTCTTCCATTCGACCACGCCTGACTAGTCTCCGATATTCTGCTTTCTCGTCCTCCGCCAGGTAAATGCTGTCTGCAGGCAAGACCTCTTTCTGAGGTGGATTTACCTGTCTTTGAGGGCTGATCTTCAGTCTCATCTGGTTGCTTCGCCTGAAGCTACTCCTGATGGACTGAACAACTTTCTTTAGGGGCTGCTGAATGCATACGCTCCTATAACATTAAGACGACGAGTGACTGCTTTCACACTGGTTTCCCAAATGATTTCAGTAAATAAACTCATTGGTTACCCCCGCCGGGCCGCAGCTGTCGGATGATAAAAGTGAGATGCGTAGAGCTGAGTGACGCATGCACGTACGCATGCATACACACTCACGTACATACACACACGCACGCGCGCGTACACACACACACACACACACACACACACACACACACACACACACACACACACACACACAATGCAGACAGCTTTACAACGTGGTGCATGGATTTTGGTTCTCGCCGTTTACTCCGTGGAGAGTCCCTGGAGTGCAGCACGGAGAACAGTTCACTGCTCTGCTGGCTAGGCTATAGGCCAAGGCTGTAAGTCTCTGCAATTCTGTCCCAGCTTTGTTCCCCCGTGTTTCTCGCCGTCTACCTCACTCAGTAGTTCCCTAGAAGGAAGACTGTTTGACCACAGCCTTTGAATCTTGTAATGCTAATATCAACGTCGTTATCTGTACCTTACTGATTTCAGTTCGTAGCACAGTCCAATGAGCTATTTGATGCTTTGACGTTCTTGTTTCTGGGTGTTATGACCAGTATATCTTTGGAACTCTTCAATGAAGCAGGGAACACAGTACACAGTAATTAAAGAACAAGTAGGGCAACTCTTGCTCCCTCGCTAAAATAAATAGAAAATGGGCGTCTGTGTATTTCATCAAGAAAGCAAGTGTTACCCTACTTATTCTTTAATTATAGTATATCATACGTCAGGTATATTTAGCGGAAACACCTGATTTCTGTCGCTTGAATTTCTTCTAAAAAAAAATTCGATCTGAGCGTTCATGCCTCAGAAACTTACAGGCAGAGGGAACTGATCAGTGTTCGCAGTTTTGTGTTTCATGGAGATGCTAATTGTCATTCAGTACAGATTTTCGTCAAGACAAAGGAGCATATAAAACCGTCTTGCAACATTCAATAATAAGTATAATAAACTTGCATTAAGTACTGTGTGTAAAAGTAGCCACACAAATTTATTTTAAAAATGAAATTAAATTAGTAATATCCTTGTTTACTGTGCTTTACTTGTTTCCATAGGAGTTATTGCTACCATTCTAGTTTAGATCTGTTATGCAACAGAAACAATGTCAACCTAATCACCAAGAATGATTCTCTGCCAATATCAAAACAAATTACGATATCTGCCAAGGTTTTATTCCCAGAGTAACGATGCTCTTTATCCTAATCAAGTGTTGTTCCCACGAAAGTCAACGTGTATGGTACAGCAGATGGTTGAGAACTGAACGCAGTGCATCCCTAGTCGGCCAAAGCGGAAACTCAGCTTGAAAGGTCATGGAAGTATAGGCCTACATGACTGAGGAGGGGGCAGACGGACACAGAATATGACTGGAGATCGTATGTCCTCGTGGAACGGAAACTCTATACAACAGATTAGATCCTCGTCAAATGTAAAGCTAGTTTCTGGTATTGCCCTGATAATACCGTAGGATAATGTCTGACGGTCGATCGACTTTAAAACTCGCAAGACCATCGTCTCCCTGTTCCCACTGTGCTGACAGAGCAGGAAGCGATAATAATCACCGGAGTGCACGTCATCGTCAATCGTCGGGATTGGGACCTGAAAATTGCCAAGTGGCAATTAATTTCCCCTGGTCCTCAAAACAACGTGCGGTGGGCAGGGTGATGTTGGGTGGATGGAATGGCTTGAAGCATGATAGAGGCTTTGAGAGGACAGTTGATGGAGGCTGTTAGAAGACAGTTGTCGAACTTTAAAGGTGTTTGGTTCATTCGCAGCTCTTATACAAGGATTCTACAGCAGTCCTAACGGAAGAGACGAAGGCGGAGATAGCGAATTTTGTTCTGTAAATACTGTAGAAGAAGCGGTGGAAATGTACCAAAACGGTGAAATCGCAGTGGGCAAACTGTCAGGTGTTAATAGCAGGCAATAGTAAGATGAGAAGTCTGTCACACAGGGCATTTCGTGGAGTTTCAAACTCACATGGGGAAAAAAGTTACATTCTGAAAAGAAACAACCAAACAAAAGCAGTTCATGGCGGTGTTGAGAGCACCAGCCATTCCGCTTAATTTCTCGGTCCCAAGCTGGGGGGGGGGGGGGGGGGGGGGGGGGGAGGGGGAGGGTGTGTAGGGCGGAGAAGAAATAAAATCAAATGCAACAAAAAAATGCATAAAAAGCCATATGAGCAAATAGACACGTCAAACACCAGATAGTCTTTACATTTGCCACTACTTAGTCGTCAGATGACAACAAACAACAATAACAAACAACAACAAAAGAAAGAAAGAAAGAAGAAAAACCTGGCATGTCATAAATTGTGCCCAGGAGTGACTGTCAAAGAGTTTCCAGAACAAAAGCAGGGAGAAATCGTACACAAAGGCAGAACAATGGTAAACGACAGCAAAGAAACAAAAAGCAGTGCCCAAGAGAGAGACAGGAAAGAGAGTTACAAGAACATAACTTCTGGAAGGTGGGGAAGCTATCTGGAGAGAGTCCCCGACATTCCCAAGGGGACGAAAGAAGCAAGGGAGAACAGTGTCAATTCCCAGTCGGTTGCACTGATGCAATACAATGAACACATGGAAGTGATGTCACTGGCAGACCCTGGGATATTGAGGCAGATGAAAGTCAGAACTTGGATCACTCATCTTGAGAGTAAAGGGGGAAGTAACAAATCATTACAACGTGTTCAACGTTTCGATATAACAATGAGGGTGACATTCTTTCTTTATTCCTCGGTTTGAACTACAAGCTTCACCACTGGTGATATTTTTGCATAAATGCAACCGTGTGTCTTTTTTTTTTTTCATCCACCATAAAGGTAACCACATTCTGTCTTCGGGGATGATGTCTAAACACAACACTATATGCATGTGTTTTATTTTCCTGTCATCCATTCCACCAGTACACAATGGCCATCTCTTTCGCGAAAGGAGAAATGGGGTTCACGTGCCTGCCAGACTTTTTGTGCATGCGTTCACGCAGATATGGTGGTAATGAGCTGCACCTCAGTGCCTGCTGTGAGAAGCCTTGAAGATAAACTGTGAGTAACTGGACATCAGATTACGGCTGCCAGCTTTGAAGAAGGACGACGCTGTGGCTGGATGTTGCAGAGAAAGTGACAGTACAGCGACGGAACCTAAAATATGTTTTCTTGCTTATGCTTGATCTTGAAGTCAAGTGTCATTTATCGATATGCTACATGCCATCTAGCTTCTATAGGATTGTTCTGTTTCTGTTTTTAGACTCGACTGTTTATAGACAGACACAGTTAGATTATTCTGAGACATATTCACACCCATAATGATACATGCTAGGTGGTTCTAAGCAGAGAGATCAAAATGAAAGGACTTGCGCTATTTCCTATGAATGCCAGCTGATCGGGTCACAGGCGAGTTCTAAGACCTGAAATGTGACGTGTGCAGTTCAAGTCCGAGTCCAGAGACGCAGATCAAGCCCAAAACACTACATGGTTCCTATTGCACTCAATGTTTTATTCATGGAACCAGGAGAGGCGAAGAGGTAGTATGAAAAGGACGACATTAAACTATAAATATCAAATTTTTACTGACAGCTCTGAAAACCATCGAGTTCCGTATTTTGAACAGAACCATTTATTGATCTCCATCCAGAGTCGACTTTCTTGTGTGGAAGAAATGGTCACAGATGGATTAGGAAATAAGGAAAGGGATGAAGCTGGTGCAGATAACTGCCTGGATTGCCGTCAAACTCGTCAAGCAGCCCTGGGAGACGTTATTGCATAAACCAAGTTCAAATACACAACTGACATCTCGGTTTTAAATCTCATCCAAAGTACCTGGAGAGGACAGGCGTCTGCACGATTGTCCACTTCCAGAGACAATCCTTTCCAGCCTAGCTGTCTCCTATGAGAATCGAACCCCAGACCTTGGATTAAGAGTCTAACGCCTTGACCACTAGGGCCACCCATCGAGGGTGATGGTGGTGACAAAAAGATGCTCGGAAGTCCATTTTGGTCCGACGAAAAAAAAAAAACTGCTATCTATACTTTATTTCGTGATATGTCCCATCCTTCCTCCACCAGAGAGACAGACACATGCAGTATTGGTAAAGATATATGAAAACATCAGATACCAGTCATGCTGTGAATGAGACGTGGTCGACTGGCGGCCCTGGTCAGTTTCCCATTGAGCTCACAGCACATTCAACTCTGAACAGACACCAACTATAATACTAGTAGTTGCTCTGCTGAGATTTGAACTTAGGAACCCCCAGTTTTTAATCAGTAACACTAACCGCTGTGCTGCAGCGGCCTCTTGACCTCCTATTTTTATTCCAAGTGTCTATGCTTGACAATGATATTACTCCAAACACACGACCAATCGACGCCCACTTATCATCTAGAGGCCATGATGACAATATTCCTCATTGTGACACACACTGCGAATCAACGTCCACTTATCATTGCGGTCGCCATATTGACAGTTGATCTACACGACAGCATCACTTGACTGTTTGCTCGTGTGTGGGCGCTGTGTCTGTATGAATGGCTCCCATGGTGAAGCACCAGGCCCACCCCCGTCAGAAGTTCCAGGTTCAAGTCCGAAGTGACCAACCAAAAACAAAGCAAGGATTATCGCACTTCCAAACGTGTTGTCATTCATTTGTCCATTAGTTATGGGGAATTCTGTCTCGCGTAATGTGTGATCTACTCTCTCTCGCCCACGGGACAGAATTCTCTCTCGCCCACGGGACAGATATTGCCACACCACCTTTTGCAGACATTATTCCTGGATATCACGGAAACCTGGTATTGTTAGTATTTTGTATTCAAGTATTATTGCCAAGCCGACCTCACAACGCCTCCTATCGGCTTTGACACTCGGGAAGAAGTAACACAGAGAAAAAAATATGGTCAACAAATACATATAATTGCAAATTAATGACCTGGTAATTAAACTGTTGACATCCTTATGACTGGTAAAAAAAAAACTAGGCTCTGTTGAAAGCGCTGGGTATTCCCTTTTATTTCTTACTCCCAGATTAAAAAACCGTAACAAATTAATGGAAAACGTTTTCATGCAACAAAAAACAAACAAATGAAAAAAAAAAATGCTGCATTATCCACTCCCCATACTTCCGCACTGAACTGTACCATTGGCTGGATCTGCGAGTCAAATAATTTTAGTATTGTGTTCAGAGAATTCATTTTACAACTTATACAGGTTGTTGGTTTGTTTTTTTTTTTTCTTTTTTTTTCAAAATACATAACAAAGCATTTTAGCTCGACTGGAAAGGTTATGCACGCTGCTATAAACCGAAGCCTTGCGCACTAACAACATGTTTTATTATTCATTGTAATTCCATTTCTCACAGGCAAAGAACCCCCTTTCCTAAATACAACAACGTTACTTTTATTCATATTCATCCTCAAATGTAGTGCTGATGCTGCGCAATACAAACAGTTGCAAAGTGAGGCGACTGCATGCGGAAATCTAAACAAATCTTTAAAAGTTTAAACAATACATCCATTGAACATGTACAAACGAATCACAAGACAAAACCTCTTAAGCCTTCTTCAGGCAAGCTAAACAACATTCAGGACAACGAAAATGAAGAACGAGCAATCACTTATATCGTCAAAATCGGTGTATGACGGGAGTCAAATGAGTTTGATGAGACAAGTGATAACTCATTCTTCGTTTTCGTTGTCCTGAGTGTTCTCTTGCCTGAAGAAACCTAAGAGGTCGAAACGCGTCGTGTTTTGTCTTGTGATTTTTTTTTTTCATGTTTGGCGGATGTATTATTCAAACTTTTTAAAGAGTTATTTATCTTTGTTTGCAGGCCAATAAATGTTTCAGCCAATAAAGCTACATCAGCCAGTAGTAATATAAACAGCTCAAAGTAATCATGTGTAAGCACCGCATCTCCCTCCTCTTATAACTTATAATGCAAATTCCTTGATAAATAAATAAAGATTATATAGGGCTGCAAGCATCACCTTTGTTTCACTCCACGAGTACAATTAGTATACTCCGTCAGTTTATCCCACATCTGACTCTAGCTTACATTTATGTAGATACTACGAATACATTTGTACAATATGCCTTCAATCTCTTTTTCAAAAGGATTGGCCATAACATGTTCGTTTCTTTAAAATCTAAGGCCTTTTCAAAATCAATTAATGCAACGTATAGTTTAAGGTTGAAGCAAACTGTTTTTGCATTATGCTAATAAAGTAAAAATATGGCCGACTGTAGGATAGTCTCTTTTAAATCCTGCTTGGTGTTCGCGCTGTCAGATTATATTCTTCTGTCCATTCTGCTATTTATAACTGCACTTCAGATTTTACGGCTGGTGTCACACAAAAACATGCCTCTGTAATTGCTAAGATTATTCAATCACCTTTTCTAAATAAAGGAAGTATGATAGAATCTGTCCAGTTGTCTGGTAAAAATACCCTTGTTAAATAACACATTGAATAATTTTACATACACACACTCACAGAAAGTAAAGTTTTCGACCTCCACATACTTTTGCATTTTCCAAATGATATGGGGCGATTCATAGTTCTCATTTCCTCATCGTCCTTATAAGCATATTCTTAATCAGTTTCTGTAACATCTACGTTTGCGGTCACATCTATTTCGACCAAGTCTTTAAAATGCTTAAACCAGTCATCACTATTTAATTATCATGAACTTTTTTTACGTTCAATGAATTTCATGTAGTTTTCCAAACTTCTCTTTGACTGTTTACCGTTGAAACACGTTTTTCCAAAAGCATATCATTATGCTGTTCTGATTTTCTTTTTGTCATATTCTATATTCTCTTCTTGCAAAACAGCAAGTTTTACCGTTACTTTTAACCCTTGTTCTTCGCGACTTTGACACAAACTCACCAACGGCACAGACAAGGAGAGGAAATCAAAATTAAAGTTACCATGAGAGCAGGGCATGAAGGGCAAGTCTGACTGTTTTCATAAATTGATGAGGATGATGTCGATCGATGAGAGAGAGCTTCATTCTAGTCTGAGACTACATGACATGACAGAGCTCTACACCTACTTTCATATTATATCATGGTATCAACTAACCCAAGAAATTAACACTTGCAGTGTTAGCAAATTTGAGTAACGTTTCGGGAAAATCAACTGCATGGTTTCAGTTGACTCCATAACGTTCTTAACTCTGGTCGGCACCAATCTGGGCTTAAAAAAAACAAAAAAAAAATCCCACAATATATGGGTCTGATGGGAATTGAACCAGGACCTTCAAGCCTGGAATCAATAGCAGTGGCTATTGTATCACTGTGGTTGGTTTATTTCGGAGTTCTTGAAGACCAAACCAGCCAGTCTTTCCACTGGGTGTATTTGCATACCCATGGGAATAATATGACCGTCCAGATTGTGCGTGAAGAGAATCAAGCGAAACTTTGCCTGATCAATAATTAGCTTACTGTTATACCGTTTGAAAATTAAAAAAAAGCGGTTGCACAGAGTAAAATGAAAAGGGAACGCCGTAGTATATAAACAATTTCTTCGAGGAATAAAACAGATTGAAAAAAAAAAAAAATGAGATTCACAAAAATGCGTGTAAAGATCAAGCCTGTGAGGGTCTATTAGTTATAATTGGTTCATTTAAAATATCGACTTTAATTTGCACTGGCATTTTTTTTTTTTTTTTTTTTTTTTTTTTTTTTGCTGTACCACCTCTGCGCCACCTCAAGGGCAGTGCACCCACGCCGCTCATTCGACGCCCCGTCCACAGCCACAGCCCGGTCGGCCCCGCCGCAGCCCCGGCACCGGCAATCCACAGGGAGCAGCCAATGTCAAGTCGTCAAGAGGCGACACACCGGAGGAGACACTGCACTGCTGCCGAGTCATTTCGGTGGTGTTCAGCGGCGCCTGTTCTGATCTAACATACGCAGGACACCACCTACTAAGCCTCCTACTGACAACAATAATTGCTTAGTCGCGGAGCCAGCGTGAGTGAGCTCTCCCTCCGGAGGGCGCCACCACGTCCGTCCCACGACAGCCCCATGGACTCACCGATACCGGTGACCCCGACGGAGCCAAACCAAGACCACAGACATGGAGAGGACATCGAAATTGAGGTCACCATGAGAGCAGGGCATGAAGGGCCACGGAATTTGAGACGATTTGTTTTTTATGCTGATCGATGAGAATGAGGATGATTAAGATGATGCTACAGATTTCCATTTCGGTCGGAGACTATATGACAGGGCTGTTCTCTATGCTTCCTTTCATAATATATCCCGGCGTCAACCAGGCCTGAGAGATACAGGCACCTGCAGTGTTGGTCTGGAAATTTGAGCAACACTCTCAGAAACGCATCCATTAAGTGGATGAAACTCGACTGTGTGGTCCCAGTCTTCTCAACCGAGTCCGCAGCAAACTCAACTCTGGGTAGGAGCCGGTCGGGGCAGAAAAACCCACATGACTCTGATGGGATTTGAACCCACGACCTCCCAGCCGGGAGTCCGCAACGCTAACCACTTCGTCACGGCAGCTGGTGCACTTGCACTTTTTTCTGCGACAAGATCTTAGTTATCATCTCTCCACAACAGAGTATGTCACTGAAGCGCACACACACACCACACAGTCACGCATGCATGCACACACACACACACACACACACAAATTGCCAAGAAAAGTACTGAAAAAGTTAATGAGAGAGAGAGAGAGAGAGAGAGAGAGAGAGAGAGAGAGAGAGAGAGAATGAGAACATGCATACATAAACAAACATATCACACCACAAAATGTCAGCATGCTTTATTAAACAAAAACCAAGAAAATAACAAAGAACCCCTCAAAATAACGTCCCACATACTACAACGTTGGACAAAACACACAGACCTGTTAACCAAAGAACAGCTGCCAGTCGACTTTTCAATACAAATGAGCGTATTTCCTACAAAATGTGTGTTCAAAATTCCAAATTTATCTAAAAGTGGGGCGGGGGGGGGGGGGGGGGGGGGGGGGGCATTAGTTTTTCACCTGCCATCACACTGCGGAGCTTCTTCCATAGTAACCATCTGATCTTGTATTAACTATGGTAAAAGTTTGGTTCTTATAAATACAAATTGTTTTCAAATCTTATTCATCAGCATACTTTGGCACAAAACTCACGTTTACTCTCGACAGTGTTTTCGATGAGGAGGCATGTTGTCGAAAAAACAGACATAGTTTAATGTGATTTCATGTGCAGAAGGTAGCTAGAGCTGATTTCAGCCATTGCCATGGTTACTTTCTGCAAGTGCTTTTACTGCTCAGGAACTTCATCTTTAGAATTTATTTTTCAATGGCAGGTTTTCTTTCTTTTTTTTTTCTGAAGACTGTCATATTTTCGCCAAAACATGGAACAAAATAAGTGAAAGCATATGGGTAAACAGGTCTGAAAAAAATCATATCAAGACACTCCTCAAAATACACTCACAGACTTATGTGCACCAACTTCTGTAATTGTGTAAAAACAAAATAGAAAGTGAGGCAATAAACCATACATATATCATATTACAAAAAAAATCTCAAACCTCATTAAAAATGCACACACACATTCACCTGAAGAGTAGTCCTTCCCTTCCTTCATTTTGTGAGAGATCAAGGTGAATGAACACATCTTGAAAAGGGAAGATTGCATCTTCTCCAATGGCGTCAGGACGGAAAGCACCATAAGTAAAACCCTGAAATGGCCACAAAACAATCCCCAACTGAAATCTCCAAACATCATGTTCATCACAGAGTTTGTGAAGATCCACGACTGAAATTTCCAAATGGGATGATCATCACAGAGCTTGTGAAGTATTCCACATCACAGTCACTTTTTGAGCAGTAAGAGTCTGGTTGTTTACTGCCTAGCAAACAAAGACGGCTCAAGCAGTGTCGAACAAAACACAGATTCAGAACACTTACATATACCCTTCATAGTGATGACAATCACACAGCAGTTAGGATCAAACCACTTTTTCCCTCTAAAACACATGAGTGATGACTGTACAGGAACAACAATCGTACTTCGTAATGTGCATCAGTTGAGTATTTGGCATTCACAGCCTCAGAAAATGTTTCAATGCTTCTAAATGTGTCACACATTTTGAGACCGTTCAATCTTTATGTTGTAACATTTTCTCACTCCGTGAATAAACATATATTAAAACCACATACCATTCTTCATGTGATAGGGATGAAAACACAGAGTGCTGTCTGCATAGCATGATGAACTGATGTGGAAAAAAAAAAAAAAAAATTTTCATTTTATTCAATATTTGTATACCAAACAACTCAACTCCGAGACGCATGTCTGAGTTGGAGCAACATGTGAACGTAAAATTTCAAAAAGGCAAGACAATCGCAGTGTGTTCACACCTGACCCGTTTTCAACAAAAAGCTGAATCAACAGCTGCACACAACAAGATTTTTTAAAAAAGCTGAAATAACATTATTTCCAGTCATGCAAAAGATATAAAGAATACTAAGTAATGAAATTATGTAATATCAGTAACATACATGTCTACACGAGCGGTCCGCACTCATTTAAAGATAATCTTTGACACCTATTTCCCATCTGCTTGCGATAATGATGAACTTTTAAGATTAACAAAGAGTACTTGCAAGCAAGCAAACATCAGTGCTGACCAAATAAAGAATGTTCCTGACATTTTACACAAACAGTACTATACGTTTAACCACTTTATTTTGGCATAGGCAATCCTAGCATATTTCAAGCGTAAGGCCACTGATTAGATAGTAAAAACAACAAAAACACTTTAGGAACAACTAATTAAAGAATGCAAATTTGCAGTGGATTTAAAGACAAGTTAATAAAACTGAACAAACACTGCTATCATGGCATATAATAATCAACATTGTCAAGATAATTGTATTTTATGCACAAATGACAGAGAAAAAAATTTTCATCTTTGCGTGAACACGCTGACTGTGCAACACTTTGCTTGCTCAGAACTTGAGCGTAAGCAAAATAATACCAGCACTAACCTTGAATTTCATTATGCTGAACAAATATGTAGAGGAAGTACAGAACTGCTAGCAAACAATTCCTCTATCACTAAGACAACAAAGTGACAAAAATCTAATGAGAAAAAAAAAATTGGAAGAGCAGGTTTTTGGACAAGGTCAGAAGAGAGAAGTGGGTGTATATACGTGTCCTCACTCACTCATGCCGGCTTCACGACTAAGCAATTATTGTCGTCAGTAGGGGGCTTTGGCGTCACTAACACCACTGAAGTGACTCGGCAGCAGTACAGTGTCTTCTTCTCCGGTGGGTTGCCTCCTGACGACTTGACACTGATTGCTCCCTGTGGATTGCCGGTGCCGGGGGCTGCGGCGGGGGGCCCGATCGGGCTGTGGCTGTGGATGGGGTGTCGGAATGAGCGGCATGGGTGCACTGCCTCTGAGGTGGCGCTGAGGCTGGGACAGCAAAAAAAAAAAAAAAAAAAAAAAAAAAAAAAAAAAAAAAAAAAATGACACTGCACTGTTCATGACAGTCATGACTAGAATTCGCATTACTCTGATGTTCTGATACAACAGTATCATCTCCACATGCTTATGTCTCTTTCACCATCTATGGGGTGACAGCTTTGGTGGAGGACTTGGTGAATGAAGACGTGGTTTTTTCCAGTGTAAGGATTTCATCCGTCCGCTTCCAATCAAAGGCTTGGTCATGATCTTGAACAGTGTCCTCATCTTCCTCCCTGCTGGAGGGTTTGGTCGAGAGCTGCAGATCATTGTTCTCATGAAGGTGCATGGGATGGTGCACAGAAATGCTGCTCTGAAATGCATTTGTCTGATTGCTGAGGTCTTCCTGATTGACAAGCGCAAAGTTGTGGCTCCTTTCATTCTGAAAAAGACAATAAAAATCTGTGTCAATTCATCAAGAACACCACCTATCGAAACTGGTAATTTCTGTGCTTTTCTTTCTTTGACCGAGCCTCAGAGGAGCAATTTCAGTTTTTCTAACACAGGGCCAAAGCTACAAGCCGATAAAACACTGACACATACAACGACACATGTTTATTAGTTGTAAATGCATCATAAAACCCCTCTTAATCAATGACATTTATGATAATCACACAGTGTGAGCACTGAAACAAGGCCCTGTTTCACATTGTTTTTGTCTCCTCTATGTCCCAACATTTCAAATATGTTCATACATACTGCTGTATTCATTAAGAATGCACATAATGCTGCAGCTGTCAATGGCTTATCTGGCAAGCAATGCTGCTGATGCTCAGAAAAAGGTTTTTTTTTTTCTTTGCACAAGCAGCAGAAACTGAAAGGTTTGCATATGGCATTCTCAATCTGAAAATCAGTTTCAACTCCAGCAGCATTTTATAACGAAATGGTGGAAACAGATTTTCCCAATCTGCCAGGTCATCATATGTGGTCCAACCAGAACAAGATTTCCTTTCATATGTATGCAAACACCCAAGGTTCAAAAGATGTGCATGTCAGGTCTCTTTTAAGAAAGCAAGAAAATATTTGAGCATGTACTAAGAATAAGAGGCTTGCAGAGAAGATTGGCGCCACAATTCATCATTATGGATGCCAGGTTTTTGTGAGATGAGGAAGACAAGGAGAAAGAGACGAACAAACAAAAAAAAAAGCTCTGAAGGAAAATCTGGTGAAATACTATACAGTTGACAGCCCACTCATCTCAGCAGGTAAGCTAATTGACATCCAAGCAAAAGTCAATCCCAGCAGATAAACTAATGGACAGCTAAATATCCAAGCAAAAGTTAATCGAAGTATGGAGTTAACAGGGAGACATAATGTACTGGACAATCTGTTGCCTGATCACCATCTGTCCTAACATCAGGCAAAAGTCATCAGCTCTTCAACCAGTCCTGAGAGAGACAGACACCAGCAGTGTTGGTCAGGAAATCTGATCAACACTCTCACAGACGCATCCATTTAGTGAATGAACCTCGTTATGTGGTCCCAGTCTTCCCAATTGAGCCCATAGAAAACTCAACTTTGGGTAGAAGCTGGTCAGGGCAGAAAAAAATCCAACAAAGACATGGTTGTAATGGGAATCAGATCACAACTTCTCAGCTGGGAGTCCTTGACAATAACCACTGCACCATGGCAGCTAGTAGGCACCATCTCTTAAAATTCAAAAATCATCCTTGGGACATACCACTTAGTTCAGATCAACATTTCTTCTAAGAGCTTTTTAGCATATGAAATCAGAGCTTTCTCCACCTCAATACCACTCGATCCCTCTGTTGTACATATCATTTTGGCCGCAGCTTTCCAACAATCCAAACATGGAGGTTGACAGTTCAAAGGAAATAACTTGCAAAATGTTTGTAAAGATCACAATTTGGTATACCACTAGGGTATTTCACTTATGTAAATATGCACATATCACATGTGGCTGGCTTTGCAAGTACTAGATAAGTTTTTTTTTTTTTTTTTTTTTTTTTATTTTATTTTTTAATGTCTAATATCATCTGGCGATGAAAAGACATTAAACAAACCACTGAACTGAACTGAACTGAGGAAATAACTTTCACTGGTTAACTTGGTCATCTCTGTCCTATTTCTCATCTCTCAGACCTTTAAGGCTATTACCCTTCTCCTTATTCTTTAGAAATTAGACTATGTGTAAGTGTACATGATGCCAGAAATGGTGAGTTTGCACTGCATCTCCTGATTGGCTTAATATACTCACCATTTCAAACTAACATTCCCACCCACCCAACCACTCTGGTAATGCTTTAGTCTACAGAGGATTCTTTAGTCAACCATGGTATAGAAGGAAGTGGAAACAACTGTGTTGCATGCTAGCAGGGAGACGGCCTTATTCATGGAAATTTTTGACCACACAGAGTCAACAGGTCATAGCTTGCAAGAGTCTAACACGGAAAGTACTTGATTCCAAGCTGAGAAGATACATAAAGAAAAAAACAATTTGCAAAAAAAGCAAATGCTACAATACCTCAAAATGAACATCAATCCGTGTTAATCTGTGATCAGAATGAACTAAGCACTGTGATCAGAATGAACTAAGCACTGTGATCAGAATGAACGAAGCACTCAACCACCAAAAAATATTTTCACAAAACCCAAGAAAGGACACAATTTTCTCTTTGTACAAAGATGGCTTTAAGCAGATGGATTTGCATCCACTACTTGTGGCTAATTTCACCATGTGTCATACAAGTGCTCTCCAATGGTGGCTACAAAAAGAAAGATCAAAGTGTATAATTCACTGAAACTACAGAGAAATATGGTGTGCAAGCAATTAGGTTCTGTGCAGCTAGAATGCTGCTCCTTTAGACTCACTTATATTTACTTCCTGGAATTAACACAATCAGATTGAAGAATTACCTAAAATCAGTACGACTGCCAAGTCCAAGTCAAGTAAGATACCTCCCCTCTCCCCCACCCCCTCCCCGATCCCCAGGTCCATTTCCAGTCAGCACAAAAATATATGTCAGCGGTATTTCTTTCTGGATATTCTACAGATTTTTCACATGACAGTAAGACACTTCTTCTAAATTACTGCCCCCCCACCCCTAATTCTTTCTTTTTTTTTCAAACTTATTTTGTTTACTCTGTTGCTGAATAAATCCCTTTTACTTCAGAGTTTTCAAATCTAACACTAATCCCTGGTGAACACTGTTATGCAAGCAAAATTTCTTTTAACCCACTGTTGACATCAACTGCACAAAACTCCTGTGGCCTGATCTGCCTTGAAGTCGAGACAGAAGCGGCAGTCTACACATTTTAAGTAATGATGATCCAGAAATTGTTCAACTTTCTGAGGGAGGCTGTCCAGTGGACATGAACATGGAACTTGAAAGCATGGCCCCTAACAGAAAATATCTGGGCTTCCTGAATGATCAAAGACCAGACTTGCCATTCCAAGTTTTCCCACACTGCATCCATCTTGTTACAGGTGATCTCACAAGTCATTCTGATTAAGGTAAGAAAGAAAAAAAATGAACACCCTGAATAGGTTACCTCCAAATCATGCTGCTGGCCAGAAGTTGATTTTGACTTGTACACACAGACATCAAATTCGTCAAGATTCTGTTTGTCCTTGAACAGAAGACCTCTTCTCCAGCTGCCAGTGATTCATGCCACTGATTAAGTTGATCATGCAGGAGACATGGATCCACAATGTATCCAAGACAACCATCTGGATAGCTCCCTGCGGTTGATGCCTTCAATGGCCTCTGGTGCTGCATCTTATTCATGGCAAGTGGGACGTCCATTCCACCTTTGGCAAAGGAATGAAGCACACAGTTTGTGTTATAAATACACTGGTTGGGTTTTTATATGTTTACATGTGTGCAAGAGAGAGAGAGAGAGAGAGAGAGAGAGAGAGAGAGAGAGAGAGAGAGAGACTTGTGTGTGTGTGTATGTTCCATTTATGTTTACTCCAAACCCTGCGTCTCCATTTGATTTCAAAACCCATCCATCTGTCCATTTGTGAATCTGTTAGCTGCTATAATGGTGACATGACACACTTTTCCCATTCTTTTTGAAGTTGCCTTTGATCACTGAGCGACTGGTTTTTCCTTTAATGCTTTTAAGTGCTCAAGTCTTTATTGAGTAGCACTGCAAGTTCTCATTTTACTGATTTTCTTTTCCCCAGATTCTTCTTTCGTTTTTTTTGTTCACTTCTTTAGCCTTTGAAGGAGAGCATGGGCTAGACCTTTTGCCTCCATACCATTGAAGAGACTATTCTTTAAGGCCTTTACACCTCTGGTGCTAACTTTTTAGTTTGGGAACTGTACAGGACATCCTCATGTGGATCAATGTCATCTCTTAGGGCGAGTGTTCTCCCACAACCATTTTTTTTTTTTCAGGCATTTGTTTACGTTTATGTAAAAGTAGCTTCACCTACTTACCTACCAAAACACGAGGACACCTTCCCACCTCCCTGCTTAGTCAAGAAAGGCAGTGAAAACTGAACTTATCAACGGCACAATGTTATCAATCAAGAGTGATCACTCTTGCTGGCTAATCTGGGAAATGAGGTGAAGTTAGCTCCCTTATCTCTTTTTTTTTTTTTTTTTTGTTTTTGTTGTTTTTTGGTGGCGGTGGTAGTGTGGATCCTGATAACATGGCAATTTTCCACACCAAATGGGAATAAGACATTTGTCTAAACAGGAAAGTAACTTTTAGCAGCAGAATTGTAGGATGGCTTTAAGTAGATGGCCTTGCATCCAATGCTTGTGGCTAATTTCAGTATGTCAAAACAAGTGCTCTCCACTGGTGGCTACAGAAAGAAAGATCAAAGCCTATAATTCACTAAAACTACAGAGAAATATGGTGTGCAAGCCATCAGGTTCTGTGCACACAGAATGCTGCTCCTTCAGGCTCACTTGTACTTAAAGTTAATTACTGGAACAAACACATATTTCTTTTTCATTTACAGCATCCATGATCTAGTTTGCTAAATAACCAAGTTTTCACTGACACAGCATGAAGGACAAGCAAGACATATTGAATAGCAGACACAGAGGAATGCTGCATAACAAAAAAACTTCTCGGTCAGTTGTTCTTTCTTTCCCATGGGACTCTCTTACTTATGGAAGGTATTAACTGTTTCACTCCTACAAGAATTGTAGCTTTGGAACTTACAGTGGAAATATAAGACATTTCACTTTTTAACACTTTAGCTCTGTGCAGGCCAAAAAGCAGGGGACAGGGAGCATCATGCCACATATAGGCATCACAATCAGCCATAACAGATGCAACATTTTTTTTTTTTAGATTTCAAAGGGCTGTCTACATCCATCCTTGCTTTATTCTTAGCTGTCGTGCACCATGGCAATGAACTTGCAGTAGAAAAACAATCAAAATTACAATACAATAAAAATGCCTGAAGAAAACAAAGAAAGAGGAGTGATGATCTTTATCGGGTATCGTTAATATTACAATACACTCTTGACCATTATTTTGAACTTTGTTATTCTTACAAACTGTACATGACTAATCCGACACACTGCACAAGAAAGGTGTACTTTAAGTCCCGAGTCTTTGGCATGTTACAATACATTCTAAATTCTTACTTCTGACTTTAGCTATTATCAAAAAACAAAGCATGACTGATTAGCAACACAGCCAACAAGACAGATTAAGTACAGGTGCCAAGCCCTTATTCATATGCTTTGTAACCAAATTCTAGGACCCAATTTCACCCAAATTGTAGCCACCTTGACCAAAAGTTATGCATTATGCCATCAATGTTTCTCTTACCAGTTGTATTAGCACAACCCTCATTTACTGCATCAATATGAGGAATCTTATATTTTCATAAACACTTGTGCAAAAGAAGTGTAGACTAACTGCAAGGATACTAATAATCAACATTTCCAAATCTCAACTGAAGCCTTCTTCATCTGGTACACTATTTTCTCTGTGCACGTTGATGTCAACAGACATCCCATCATCAGCCCTAACACTGCATGTCTTATTCAAATTGTTGGCATGTCTGGTGAAGGTCCTACAGCAAATTCTTTTTATTTTTTATCAGCACCTGATGTACATGAGCTACCCATCACTTCAGAGTCAATGCATTTTCTGAGATTCTCCCCATTTGGGCTGCAGCCTTCATCTGATCTGCCATTTTCTTTCTGCAGTTTAGTATCACAAGGCATCCTACCTTCTGCACTGATTTTGTGCATCTTATTCATTTGTTAGTACATTTGGAGAAAGACCAACAAAGGTAGGATTCTTACCTGGAACATAGGTTGGCGAATGAGCCATGAATTCTTCAGGCACCTCACTGTGTTCAACCTCTTGACCGTCTGAGTTGTAACAATCTGATCGCTTGATAAAAATGCCAGATTCTTCAGATTTTTGTTCAAGATCAGATTTAATCCCAAGTTCATCATTTCTCCTTTCAAACACTGTTCCTCGTTGTGACTTGTTAGATCCATATGAAGCAAGAAAGCTTGGCTGCGAAGGCTCTGTAACTCTGACAGACCAAGGGCACTGGGGAGAATTCACAGGAGTCACGTGTGTGGAAAACAATGGTTCCGGACCAATGGAGGACCACACTGTCTTCACTATCTATCTGATGTTGGCACCGGGGGCAGAGCTAAGAGATGACGAATATTACTGTGCTGCTGTCGTCAGCTCTGCGGTGTAATCTCAAATCCAAGGCACCTGCAAAAATAGAAAAAAAAAAAAAAAAAAAGAAATAAATATTCACACACAACAATGCTTTAACATAAACACAAGCATACTAAAATTAAATGACAGCTCCAAACCAAATTTTCTCTAAAAGGAAAAAAATCTTTTCAAAGAAATGAAGCTAAATATGAGAATATATATTCAGAACACAAGTGTTGCAGTAATTCGAACAGAATAAAAAAATTTGTTTGCATTTCTAAAAATGTATTACAATAAAGGTTAAAGTTCCAAAGCCTATCAGCCATAAGGGCAGTGAACTGTCGTGGTTCACTGCATCTGGGGCGGTGCACTAGGGAAGTGCAGACCAATCCTCTTCCTCCTCCTGTAAAACTTCTGTAGTCTGAATCACGTATACTTTTCTTGTAAGGCACACAGTGATGCTTTTTAAGTTAAAGAAAAAAAAAAAAAAAAAAAAATCCCACAGCACAAACATTAGCACCTTTGCAAATGCTGTAACCATTTGACTACAGGTCCTTCTGTCTTCCATCATCAGGAAAAAAAAAAAAAGGTGGGGGGAGGGGTGGGGGTGGGGGTGGAATTTTTAAGAACTCTGGGAGACAAGACATTCTCCCTCTATTCTTGCTGACTGGCTGGTGTCAGGGAGAGGGGGGGGGGGTAAATTTGAAAGTAGTCACAATCATTATCCCTTTCACTGGGAAAAACTTCAATTCTTTGAGCTGGATATGGCCATGACTTTGATCTTCTATGACATCTTCGCTATACTTTTTTTTATCATCTCATTTTTTTAATGCTACGTGTAATAAAACTATGAACATGTATTTTACTGGAGTTACACAATTTCATTTCACGATGTTCAAACATTAAGAAGCAAACATATGTTCCCACTTTAAGGAATTTTAATGAAACAAATGTTTCAAACATGGAAAAACAATTTCATTTTAAGAATAACTGTTGATGCAGACAATATCTGGAGTAAAAAACTGATAATAGACTTACTGACCAAACTTACTGACTGGCCAAGTGGGTTCACTTCCTATGTGTACATCTAACCACCGAGGCCCATTTTGTAGAGTATTTGTTTCATAATCAACTGACAGAGATTTAGAATGCTTCCTCTGTCTGCACTGCCATTCCCAGCATGCAAATAAGAAATGATGTGGGTACTAGATCTGTATTTCATTTCCTGTTTAAAGTCCACATAGAATAAGCATTCCATACAAACTGCTGCTGAAAAAGTCAATGAAAGAAAGAAAAAAAAAATCCTTTCTATGACTGTGGATTGATTAGGACAGTGCCACCTGAGCCAGTTATGTTTGATGTTCTTAAACGGAAAAAACAAAATTTCCAAATGATTCTTATATGGTATCCTTGATACGTCCATATTTTGGGGAATGTATTACACTGCCGGCCTACTACTACACAGAGAAAAAAATCTTGATCCTCCAAACAGATTCATTCACTTAAAGCGCAAACTGCCTTCAAAAAAGATAATGAAATAAATGGTCTTCAAATGAAGACAGACTGTCTGCAGTCCTGTCAACCCCTGAGATCCTATCAGGGTTACAAGGCTTTCATATTTCTTCTCTCAAAGAGTGTTGCTAATTGACCACAGCGTAAAACAGTTCATCTTGGAAAAAAAAAAAAAAAACATCCAAGAACCAATGACTTTTTTCTTCTTTTTTTATTACACACATCTTTCTTTTTTCTTTCAATGGCAGTATGCCTTCCAGCTGCTTCTGTTTGATAATTGTGATTGGTATAAACTACACAAGACGCCTTCTAAATTTCTGGGGGGGGGGGGGGGGGGGGAATTAAAAGGTTCTGTTGCCATATTTCATAACTGTATTTACCCAGAAGTACATGTCTGTATTCAATTTCTTGCGCTGTCTCAGCTTCAGTTTCTTGCGTTGTCTCAGCTTCAATTTCTTGCGCTGTCTCAGCTTCAATTTCTTGCGCTGTCTCAGGACTATTTTACTTAAAAGCATCATTTCCATTTTCTGATGAGAATGGGACATTGTTTACTACTTGAACATGCTCATGTGACTCTTGCTGCCTGGCAGTTAAATGAATCTTAACTCAGAAAACAAACATTTTTAAGGGAACAGTAAAGCAGACCAAGATTCTTCGTCGTCTTTAAAATGGGAATCTCCAAGCTCTTTTCAAGCAGAAATAAAGGGAAAATAAAGGTTTTCTCTGCTAGATTTCTCTCTTTTCTCCGTATATGTGTGAAATGCATATGTGCACTTTTCAGGCAGTGTAAGTATGATTTTTTCTTTCTTGTAAACCTCAAAAAATGTCAGAGATAGCCATAAATTGGGTTAAGAGACAAAAACTTGCAAGCCTTGAGATGGCATATTCTTTGTGATTTGTTGCGAGACATTTTGGATCCACTGACTGGGAATATAGCTTTCATAGTCTAAAAAAGAAACCAAACAAAAATGTGCATGTCCAAAAAATCTTGTACCAGGAAGCTTTGGCTTCAACAAATAACATTCTATGTTGACTTTAACCAGCAGTATCATCCAGCCTGCATAAACCTTCTCCACTTCTTCCATCCATTATCTGGGTAAACCAGCCAAGCTTGTAAGGACTTACATTTTTTAATTGCCTCCACACACCGAGTTACATACATACAGTCTGATAAAAAAAAAAAAAAAAGTGAAGAACAAAATCTGTAAGAAAAAAAAGTTTGAGAAATAATACTTACCATAGCGATCTAGTGAATATCCACTGGCCTGTGGCGGTGACCTGCAAATGCATCATCAGCTTGTAATGATGTTTGTGTTGAAATTCAAAGGATCGAAATAAACATATCCACTGACCACAGCAGCCAACAGGGGATGGAAGATAAAGAGTTTTCAGTAAAAATACACTGCCAAAACTATCTGCCTGACTTCACATCCAAGACATTTAAAACTTAAAGCAAATATCATTCATTCATTCCATGAAAAACAGACAGATAGATAGACAAGTAGACAGAGACAGACTGCTTTCAACATTACTGCTGTCCTTTACAACAAAAGGGAAAACTCAGCTTTCTATAATATGATTAAAATCAAAATTATAAAGACAACAGACAGACCACTGAAACAGAAAAAAAAAAAAAAAAACTTTCTAATACAAACAAAATCTCAAATGCACAATTTTGCACACTCTCTCTCTCTCTCTCAACTTGCATACGTAGGACAACTGATCTGTTTTGTAATACTGAGCTGTATTTTGTTCTTTAGACTTACATCAGGAAGTTCACAAATGATAAAATCCTATCCACTTATTCATGGTGTATATTCATTTGCAAGTTTCCTCTTAGAAAGCTTTCTTTTCTTTAAAACTATCCACACACTTGATTTTCTTCACTCAAAGAAATACAGTTCAAAAGCACAGAAGAAAAAAAAATCTCACCACTTAGATATCCTGGCAATCACTTTTATCTGTCTCAGTAGACTAGTGCACTTTTCTCCCAGAATGTCTGTTGAAAACCACACACACACACATTCACACACACCACACACACACACACACACACACACACACACACACACACACACACGCGCACTAAATTATCATATACACAGTTGTTTTTTTCAAAGGAGAAAAGAAATTAATAATATAAAAACAAAGACGAGATTAAAACAAAAAAGAGGCAACTCTGTGGCAACTCTGTGATGTTTCCGTTTGTTGGTACACATTCAGACCACTTGCATGTGTCCAAGAAATGGAAAAAAGTGTAGACCAAGGAGATGAGGACTGTCATGCTATTCCAAATCTGATAAAAACATTTTTGTCTTAATCATATGTTGCAAATAAACAGCTTTTTCTGGTGCTGTCATGATTTTAGACCTGTTGCTGTTCTGTACTCATGTACATCAAAGTTTGTGCAAGCCAATCTGCAGAGTAATGAATTTACCAGAACTGATAATTAGGAAGGAGGCAGCTGAGCTGAGAGTAACATCAAAACTCAAGGGTAAATAAACCTGCAACAACACAGAAATGCTGGTGAGGCTGTCTACAATATGCTACAACTCAAACCAAACCAGGCTCCCCCTCCCCCTTCTCACCTTCTCATGAATGTGACATGTGTGACATTGAAAGAGGACAGACAATCCATGACTGTGGACAATGTAACATCCAAGAGGTAGTTTAAGAGATGCACTGACTGGGAATATAGCTTTCATAGTCTAAAAAAAGAAATCAAACGAAAATGTGCATGTCCCAAAATCCTGTACCAGGAGCATTGGTTTCAACAAAATAAACATTCTATGTTACTCTAAGCAGCAGTACCATCCAGCCTGCATAAACCTTCTCCACTCCTTCCATCCATTATCTGGGTAAACCAGCCAAGCTTGTAAGGACTTACATTTTTTAATGGCCTCCACACACCGAGTTACATACATACAGTCTGATAAAAAAAAAAGATGAAGTAAGAACAAAATCTGTAAGAAAAACAGTTTGAGAAATGTTACTTACCACAGCGATCTTGTGAATTTCCACTGGCCTGTGGCGGTGACCTGCAAATGCATCATCAGCTTGTAATGATGTTTGTGTTGAAATTCAAAGGATCGAAATAAACATATCCACTGACCACAGCAGCCAACAGGGGATGGAGATAAAGAGTTTCAGTAAAAAAACACTGCCAAAACTATCTGCCTGACTTCACATCCAAGACATTTAAAACTTAAATATCATTCATTCATTCCATGAAAAAAAAACAGACAGATAGATAGACAAGTAGACAGAGACAGACTGCTTTCAACATTACTGCTGTCCTATACAACAAAAGGGAAAACTCAGCTTTCTACAATATGATTAAAATCAAAATTATAAAGACAACAGACAGACCACTGAAACAGAGAAAAAAAAAAAAACTTTCTAATACAAACAAAATCTCAAATGCACAATTTTGCACTCTCTCTCTCTCTCTCTCACTTGCATACGTAGGACAACTGATCTGTTTTGTAATACTGAGCTGTATTTTGTTCTTTAGACTTACAAACTTCACAAATAATAAAATCCTATTCATTATCTATGGTGTATCTGCATTTGCAAGTTTCCTCTTAGAAAGCTTTCTTTTCTTTAAAACTATCCACACACTTGATTTTCTTCACTCAAAGAAATACAGTTCAAAGCACAGAAGAAAAAGATCTCACCGCTTAGATATCCAGGCACTCTCTTTCATCCGTTTCAGTAGACTCGTGCACTTTTCTCCCAGAATGTCTGTTGAAAACCACACACACACACATACCCATTCACACACACACACACACACACACACACACACACACACACACACACACACACACACACACACACACACACTAAATATCATATACAAAGTTGGTTTTTTTTTTTTAAATAAAACAAAGACGAGATTAAAACAAAAAAGAGGCAACTCTGTGATGTTTCGTTTTGTTGGTACACATTCAGACCACTTGCATGTCCAAGAAATGGAAAAAAAAAGTGTAGACCAAGGAGATAAGGACTGTCATGCTATTCCAAATCTGATAAAAACATTTTGTCTTAATCATATGTTGCAAATAAACAGCTCTTTCTGGTGGCTGTCATGATTTAGACCTGTTGCTGTTCTGTACTCATGTACATCAAAGTTCGTGCAAGCCAATCTGCAGAGTAATGAATTTACCAGAACTGATAATTAGGAAGGAGGCAGCTGAGATGTAACATCAAAACTCAAGGGTAAATAAACCTGCAACAACGCAGAAATGCCTGGTGAGGCTGTCTACAATATGCTACAACTCAAACCAAACCAGGCTCCCCCTCCCCCTTCTCCCACCTTCTCATGAATGTGACATGTGTGACAGTGAAAGAGGACAGACAATCCATGACTGTGGACAATGTAACATCCAAGAGGTAGTTTTTAAGAGATGTGGTATGCTCATAAAAAACATGCAAAGTGTACAAGTGAGTTTGAAAACTGTTCAAACTGACATGTGAAAGTGTTAAGTGTCCTAGAAGCCTGTGCCAGTAAATGAATACTTTCAGATTTTCCAACTGAAAGCCTGAGTTCACAGCTGTCAGTGATAAATGTTAATTACATTCACACACTATAACAAAAAACCACTTTCACTAACAAAATTTTTATCCAAAATTTGGTGTGATTTGGGTTTGCATTTTTTTTTAAGCAACCTTTGTAATATTATTGGGCAATCAAGAAAATACAATTTTGTGTTTAAATATATGTCAGATCAAAAGCAAGCTGTTGTGAAAAGGTCAAGTGGATCAAACTCAACTGTCTAGTCAAGTCTTCCCGTCTGGGCTCACTCAGTTCCAAGTAAGAGTCAAATTAAACTAAAAAAAAAAAATCCTGCAAATAAATACCTCTGATGAGTATTAAACGTATAACCTCCCAGCCCTTAGTGCTACTCACAACACTTTGTCTTTTTAGTCAACCATATTCACAATGGATATGACCAGGCAAGAACAAAAAAAAACCTATGAAATAAACAGACACCAAATCTTCCATCACCAAGCCACAAAAAAATCACTGAGGACATACACAACCATCATACTGCAGACATACCCAAACAAAACTAAACACAAAATACATACAACAAACTCACTTCGCCGATGAAAGAGTGGAGGATGCGTTGTTTTCAAATGCGTTGACAGCAAGGGGGCCAAAGTCTGCATTTGTGGAGACTAAGAGAGAAAATAATTACAAAGATGACTTCAGAAAGAAAAAAGTAACATCAGATGGTGAGACACACAGCTCTACTCACACGTGCATGTTATGTAATGCTTACTCAAAAGTTCGTCTTTCTCATACTTCAAGGTTCATACCGACTGACCAACATAAACTTCTTCTAGACCTTTTCCTGACCAAGTTCAAACTCTTCTCACATCAAACAGGTAATGAAAAGTTTTCCCCCCATTTTGTAGCAACAATGATGGAGGTGTCAAACTGCCAGTTTCCAAATGGAGTGAAGTCTAAGAAACAGGATGTACAAGTAGAACTGAAATCTGTTGTGTATGAAAAATATACAACATTGATTATCTGTTGGTTTATGACTTTTTTTTTTTCAGGGGGTGGGGGGGGGGGGTATTTTACTTTTGTCTTCTGTCAAATCACACTTTTTCCGCTTCAGTAAAACAAAACCTTTTAACTGTAAACACCCTGCTTTTGGTGTGTTTGTGTGTACGTGTGTTTGTGAGTGTCTGTGTCTGTGTCTGTATGTGCACATCTGCTGATCAACTGTTATCTTTACAGTTCCGATATTGTATATAATTACAAGCATTAGAACAACCAAACTTGGCAAAACAGTGAATATCACTAACAAACCATCACCTACACACCCATGTTTAACCAAACAGGAGAGGCCTGTAAATGTATGAGAAACGTTTCAACAATAACAATGATCAGTATTACAAACCATACAAATGGCTCAGCATATATAGTTTGCTTGATTTTTTCGAGTGTACAATTTACTGTGAATCAAGCAAGCAAAGAGACATTAAAGCTGCAATCAAACAAACACTTTTTTTTTGCCAACAACAATTTCCAAAATTATGCCAATATGTCATAGATTTGCCCTAAGTGACCTCAAACAAAGTAAAACATAATTACACCTTTGAAAGCGTTACATCAGAAAACTGGTACAAGTAGTTTCACAGTTCACTCTCATCAACATCTCTCATTTTGTCAGTCTCCAACACTAGTGACCGGAATCAGCAACACTGCACACTATCTTCCCTGTCCCATGTCAAGAAAAGTCAAAGTCTGTGAATGCTAAGCAGCAAAAAAAATCAAAAACCAAATGCTGAATGTGCAAGGCATGCACATATTCTATGTCTGAATAAGTGGACAGCTATGAAAAATGTGGCCAAAAAAACATGCAAATTTGGTCATTTCTAACATCAATTTTGGAGTGTCAGAGATGGACGGAAGTAAAATGGAGATCATGATGATTAGACTATTTGCAAGATGAGGAAGCAGGAAAAATGTTTAAAACAGACTTGCTGGACTAGTTTATAAAAAAAATGTTCTGATATTCATTTTGGTCATTATATGTTAAGATCTAGAACAAGCCTCAATCTCATAGTTCTTGTGCACTGTGAAGAAATCATGGCTTGGAGGCTAGTAATGGGTAAGGCTATGTGAAACCAGGTTCAGAGACGAACCTGGTGAGAAAACACGCCACACACTGCTCTTTCATTACCTTGTGAAGCACTTTCTGCATCAGTGCATTTACAGCACACACTGGTTAAATGAATAAACAACTCATATGCCATTTGAGATGAAAACTGTTGTTTTTTTTTTTTTCTTCTCTTCAACATTTACTTCTGGAACTCTGAGTTTGTAACACCAAAGGAAATCATGTCCATCTACATTTCTGACAGCCAGAAAATCACAATGCATTCTACAAAGTCCAAATTTTAACCAAAGCATTCATATTATGTTTACTATGCTTTGCATACATGAAATGATTCTCGTAACACAAAATACCTATAGAAGAATCAAATTTGAGGAATTCGCAAAGTCCTCAAATCCTGAGCTGTCTTCAAGACTGAATGCTGTGAAACCTGTCATGCATCAGATCGAACAAAGTTTAGACTTGACACCAAAATAACTTGAAGACAGACATCTGGAACAAGCCTGAGTCAAAACAGGCACAAAACCATAGACAAACAGCTGCTCTATGGGCAGTAAGTGAGTCACCATGTATCATTACTATTATTATTAGAGTACTTCTATAGCTATCCTCAGCTAAATGCCAAGCTCCAAGTGCTTTACAATCCACTCTCTTGTTCACAGGATAGGCTGCCTACCTGGGCACACCCAACTGAAGAGCTGCCTGCCAGCGCTTCATTCAGTCATGTCCCATGTCATTCAGTCAATATTCACTCAAGTTTTCTTCCTTCATTCTTTTGATTTTTCATGCAGAGTGGCCTTCTCTTCTGAAAGTTGGTGCTAGGACTTTCGTGTGTGCTAGATATGTGTGCATTCACACATGGAACCTCGGTTTACAGTCTTATTTGAAGGACTTTTAGGGGAATGGAGTCGAAACAAACGTTAACTTGAGGGAAAAATCCGACTACCAAAACAGCCCGGAGGATATTCGAACCCATAACCCAAGGATCAGCAAGGTAACGAGTCCAGTGTTCTACCAACTGAGCTGTTCCAGCCCTCATGGCACATTTACACAGGAATGTTCAGCTCTCAGGAAATCTGAAAGTGAGATGCACACAGTTCTCCCCTCCTCTACCCCTCCACTGGCCATCCCCACCCCTCCTTCACTCCATGCATCACATGTAAAGCATGTGAAGTGAAATGGGCAAATGTCTCTTTGTTGGTTTGGTAAGGTTTAGTTCAGACACACATGTGAAAGTCTTGCAACAACAGCATTTCCACACTTTCTTCCCTTAGATCCTTGGGTTTTTTTTTTTCCACACACCTGGTAGTAAGTCTAAAAACATTACAGTTTTGTTAGTCTTTAAGAATTACATTTGAAGTTTAAGTTTACAGATCTTAGGTTTTCCTTGCTGAGCGGAGTACAATTACCTGAATGTCTCTAGAAGCTTTATTATACTGAAGAAAGCACTTCAGCCGTTTTTTATTTGGCTACATTGAGATTACCACCCTTCCAGAGTATGTCAACAAAAGCTATCAACTGTGTTTTATTTCATCTTTTATTTATTTATTTATTTTAAAACTTTAAAACACACATATGTACAGGCACACACACACACACACACACACACACACACACACTGCAGGGGGAACCAACCAAAAAGCACAGGCCTGGCATGGCCAGGAGATGCACTGAATGAAAACAACAGCAAATGCAAACTGTACAAGAGCAGAAAAGCCAAACAGATCTTACTTCAGGCAAATAAGGCACTTGTCCCAGTAGGCTTTTAGTCAGTGGGCTACTGGCAAAATCCTCATCCTCTGAACCTGAATCCATCCTGCAATAAAAAAGAAAGAAAGAAAAAAAAAAAATGATTTTCTGCCACAGAACAAATTTTCTACAAATTGCCAGCATGAACCAATGAATAGTGAAATTGTCATGTGACTTCACACCCGCTTTAATTTAGGGGGGGGGGGGGGGGGAAGGGCCTCCTCCTTAAAAAAAATCTGAATAAGGGGACCTGCTGAAGAAACATGAGATGCAGAGCGTAGGGAAACAAAAAGCTTGAAAGTTGCTGCTGAACCTTAAGATTTATTCCACGCACCAGGCGAGCATATGCTGCAACAACTTACTGACATGGCTTTCCAGCAACGTTTTAGTACGCGTGATCTGACTCGACATGCTTATTCTGAAATGGCTTCAAACCTGGTATCACAGTGACTTTAGTTTCAACCCACACACTCCTGACTATTTTTGCTAAAAAAAAAAAAAAAAAGTTTCAGCAGAAAACACTGCCAAGTGACAACATCAACAGCACAATAAGCTTCTCCAATTTCCCACAACAACAACAAAATCTTTTAATCATTATTTTCCAACATGATATAACAATAATTTAAAAAAAAATAATCTCATAAACCCGATGATGTTACAGTGGTTTTTTTTTTCAACACTTAATTGTTAGTGAAAGTGAAATGATAATCACGTGTAATCATACTCATCACTGCAGTCTTCAATGTTCACAGAATCCTCTTCAACAGCTGGTTGAACAGACCCTGGTTCATCTGACGCATCATCTGGACAAAAATAATGACAACATTAGATCTGCGTAAACATCCACTTAAAAAAAGAAACAAAAACAGTTCACTCAAAATTTTCATTAATATTGCAACACACACAGGTGAAACAAGCATCTGACTGAACAAGAAATAAACAATATATTTTTGTTACTAGTGACCTCCACAGAATTACTGTACGGCCTTATTCAAATTTTTGACCACTTGTCCAAGACCTGTGTAACTGGCGACCAACAAGAATAAAGCTATTTCACTCACAATATATCAAGAGAAGAACCAAAAACTCATTGAACTGTTTCACGATAAACCAGAACAATGGTGCATTAAATAACATTTTTTAACAAAAGATCACTTTATAATATGAAATAAGAGTTCCAGTAAATAAACCTTTAAACTCTCACTCTACTGTTCAAGTGTGTTTCTACATTTTTCTTCCGTACAGATTACTTGGGATAAGGTCAGTGTGAAGGCATAGTACTTTAAGTCAGTAGCTTTATGGTACCATTTACACTCCCCTTCATTCCCCCCCCCCCCCCCCCCCCCCCCCCCCCCCCCCCCCCCCCCCCGTATCAACTGTGACTGACAAAAACAGTAAGTCACAGTGATAGATGACCATACACTTAACAAAGTGTTCAGTTTAGTACCCTATGCACCACTCAACTGACAAGACACTATGGTTCACTATATGAATATGCTTCAAACAGAACTTAACTTAAATGACCTATGTGATCAAGATGAGCTCAGTCTGTTTCAACGTTCCACTGTGATCTTCAGAAAGCAAGTGACTGGCTGAACAGTTAAAAAAATCAGTGACACCAAAGACACATGCATATTAAACCACACCCACTGGAAGATTTTTACGCAAATTTGGACCAGTGGTGCAGTTTGGACCAGCTAATTTTTAGTGATCTGTTTCTTTTAAGCAGAGATGCAAGTTTCATGGGTTCTGGCCCTTTGCGGTCAGCTGGGCTCCAAGCAACTCTCTCTTATTTGACAATCAGTTGATTAATAAATAAACAACATAACAACAACTTGGCAGATAGGTGTTTAAACCCCCACCCCCCCCCCCCCCCCCCCCCACCCCCCCCCCAAAAAACACTTTGCAGTTAAAAATACATACCTCTGTAAACTGTCTCTGACGTTTTCCCCGATTAACCAGTCCTATGGCCTTCTGAAACATAAAACATTTGATGCAGATAACCAGTAAGAATGTGCAACATTCATACTTTTATCTGAGATCCATTCTAGTACATGAAAATGTTCTTTAATCATTTTCTCACTAGATGAACAACACAATTTGATATCAAACCATACTGGCATGATCAGCTCAAGAGACATTCATTTTTTTCACTCTGATACCTTGCTTCAGTTTTGATCACAGTCTATTAAAAAGAATAAGACATATCAAAATGGGGTTCTTCCCATTTCTCTTTCAAAAGCATTCCGATTTCATTTTCATGTGTTAACAATACCACACACATAAACACATTCACCATTTAACACTGTAACAGGATCCAATGGTGCATTTGCCAGATATACTGCTTTCAGCAGAAACATCTATCATCTTTTTCATTACTTTAATTTGAAACTTTTTTTTTTTGCATGATTGAATCTGGCATCCGGAACATAACACAGCTCTTGGAAGTTAGGATCCTTACTCTTGACAACACGTGAAGACTTTCATCAAATTTTTCAAACACACACACACACACACACACACACACATGCACATGTGTGCACAAAGCAAGCAAAAAAGGTGCCAGACATTCTCTTCAATTTTTTGTTCAGTGTACAATGGCAAAAAATATGTACTTAAAAAAAAAAAAAAAGACTGTATAGACAAACATACCAAAAGAATGGACAGCTAGTGCCAACTCTGGACAATGTATATGTTCTCACAACCTAATCACCAGGTTACAACGACAATGCTGGCATACTACAAATTCTACAAGAGAAAAAAAATATAATGATTGGAAAGAACAAAGACAGATGAATGGGTAACAAAGACAGAAAAACTCAATGCACAACATAAAGTAAATAGATTTCAGAGCCAAACTGAGCCACAAGAAAGAGAAAATTCCTTCCACGGATACTTCAGAAAGCAGTCATACAGTTTATATCAATAAAGGCCCTGGCATCCCCTTGTGGAGTGTCCACTGAAGGGACTCGGCAACAGTTAAATGTCTCAGTAGACTGACTTCCAAAGGCCAGGGCCAGGATCCATGTAGAACACACACCTGACGCAGAGGCAGACAACTTCTCATGAGCAGGTGCAATGACACTATGGGCATATTATCTGTCGGCTTACACACAGCCTGTCGGCTTACACACAGCCTGTCGGCTTACACACAGCCTGTCGGTTTGCACATAGACTGTCCACCATCATTCAACATGGATTCCGGCCCTGGCATTGACTACCACACACTGGACTGCAAGGTCTGGGACTACCACTGTTACGGGAATCTCTAGAATGACCATTACAGAAACAAGTGGTACCACCAAAGGGTCAGATGACCAGAGAGAGAAAAATTTTTTAAGCCTTGATATATAGATTACAAGTTACAATGCATTTATTTTTATTTCCAGTTAATGCCACCATTGTCAAGACTGGACCCACCAGCAGTTTGCCATCAACTGCATTTCAAATGACACTTTTTTTTTTTTTTTTAACCAACACAGCAAATGCCTTCACCCTGAAGCTAACCAGACCAAACTGCTGAATTCTACTGCCAGCAAAAAACATGTACAGATGTACAACCTTTGTACATCACTGTCTTGATGCATGCCTTTTTCTGCTGAAAAAAAAAAAATTAGGTTTCATAACGGTGCTCATAAAAGGAGGAGAGCTGAAGATCTACTTGTTGAATGGACTGTTTCTGTCACTGCTATCTATAAATGGACTGTCCTTATTAACATGGCAGATCTATGTCTATGTTTCAATTCCCTGTCCCCATCCCTATTCTCTAACGGTTGCTTCCGACGAGACAGATCATGAAAACACTTCACATTATTCTCAAAAAAATGATAAGAAACTCAACTATTTCATAGTATTTTTAGGTAGCATTCTATATAAATTCTAGCTACCCATGAATACTGCACACATGCCGCAAAACAGTCATCCCAGTTCATAAATTGCACATCCTCATTCTCTCCCCTTTAACATACAGTGAGCCTATTTTGAGTGAAGCGTCCTCCAAAGCTTCCCTTCTGACCGCCAGGGTTTCTACCTTGGCCCAGAGCTCCCTTCTGAAATGAAATGGTAATACATGCTAGTTGAAGAGCACTGAGCTCGTGAAAAAAAAAAAACCAACAACATCTACACAATTATGAAGCTATGACAATACAAGTTCAACTTGAACAACTATGAATAGCTACTGAAATATGACAGATTCTTCAAAATGTACGTCAGTTAATTTACAACTGTCTGTTCAATCAGTAAAAGGCCATTTTTATTCCCTTGTCTTTGGCTATTCCCATTTCAATGTCTGCCTCGCGTTCACTACCTGTCACTGAGCAACACTGGAGTAGCACAGACTGTGTCCCTGTACATGGACATCATGACGCATTCTTGGGCACAGAACGAGCCCTCCTGTTCTGCTTATGATGTCCCAACATCTGGTGTAACTCTCAAGCCACCACTTCCTGACTGCCACACACATGGCCACACCACCATTCATCATGTTTGAATCCCAGAAACAACAAATGTGACAACATTAAGCTGTCATGAAGCAGCCCATAAAAGCGGGCATCACAGCTCTTCCAAGTTGCTTTGTTGATGTTCAAGGTGCCCTTCTGGTCTAATATATGCAGAATACTACCAACTAAGTCCTTCTCTTCTGATAATATCTGCTTCGCCACACAGGCAGAGGATTGAGTACATGCTGTGGGAAACAGTACTGTCTTTTGAGGAGGGTGCTCCAAAACATCTAAAACTTAAATGTGAGCATTTCACAAATTAAAACTCTATTCCAGTAGACCACACAACATTATCTACTAAAGGGACACTTTCATGAGAGTGAGCACATGCACATGCATGCATGCGCGCGCGCGCACACACACACACACACACACACACACACACATACACATGAACATGCATACTCTCTCTCTCTCTCTCTCTCACACACACACACACACACACACACACACACACACACACACACACACACACACACATTCACATTCTTAAACTGTATATACAGAGTTCCCAACCTGTACACAGGTGCATGCCCCGGTGAAGACTGATTTTTCAGATTCACAAAAAGCCCAGAGAAGAGTTTGCTTAAGAATGGAAGATCCTTGGAAAGAACCATAGGATTCTGATTCTTCTGGAGAAGGCTGTCCACATAATTCAATAACACAGAGTTGGCCTGGCATCCCCCATGACTGTGTCCATTACCCTGCTGAATGTCAAAGGGCTGAGAGAGTCCGACAGACCAAAGGGGAGGGCCTTGATGAAACAGACTTTCCCTGATGAGAGGCAAAAAAGTTGGTTTTAGGGGTATGCAAAGAGAATTGGAATGATGGAAGTGTGTAACCTGCCTACTATCTCCTGGGATAATTTTGGAGAAGTAAAAAGGTCAATAACTCCACTTTTTTTTTTTTTTTTCTTGAATACCAGAAAGCCAATGGTGGAAAACCCTTGAGGAATAGGACCAAGGTGCCTCCATAATTAAACCCTTCTGAAGAAGTGAATTTACCTCCTCCAAAAGGACTGTGGTCTTGGAGGGGTCTGTTAGAATTTTGGTCAGAACTGGGCTTGGCATTATATGGGTGCATGGCTGGGTGGGTGGGTGGGGTGGGGGGGGATGGGGTTGGAAAGTAAATCTTCAGACTTGCCTCTACCACCAAAAGTACCCAGTCTTCTGATGTGGTAAGACTCCACTGAGGATAAAAGGCGACCCACCACAGGAATCACCTTAAAAGGAAGATAGTAACTGCCTCCAACCATGGCCCCAAGACTGGCCCCTACCTGTGGGTCAGGAGCTGGAAGGTCAGAAAGAGCTTGTTTATAGACTGGTAGAAGGTAGACCACGAAAGAAACCTTGTCACAAGGTGGGGGGGACAGCCTCAACAAATGGAAAACGGAAAAGGGCATATCACAAGTCAACCATGACTGGTTGAACGCATCTCAAAAACTGTGCGACTATTTTGGATGATGGAGGAGTACAAACAACTTAATCTGAAAACAGAATCAACTTCTTCACAAGAACCCCCTGCGATGGGGTAGAAGTAGGATCAAAATATGCAGTTTGAAGAATGTCGATCAAGCACTGTTAATAGCAGTTTTAGCATGAGAGCAGCATTATCATCATCACAGCCATCATCAACATCCAGGAAGTCCTCTTCCTCCACAACACCTGAGACACTTCCTCAACAACACCTGAGACACATTCTCTGGCATTCTCACTGTGCATACCTTCATTGTGATGGTCAGAAAGTGTCCAGTCCTCCCAACCAAGGCTTGCCCTTGTGCACCAGGTACCCCTTTGGATAGCCCCCATGTGGCAACTTTAAAAAAGCATGCAACATCAGTGGGGCACACCGTCAGAAGACCCACCAAGGTTACCACTCTCTAACCACTCCTCTTCCGTTAAAAGGCACCCAGGTTGGCAAGCATGGAATAGGAAGGGGACAGACACTGGCCACGGGACCATGTCAGAGTAGGTGTGGCAGGGAGAGGCAGAAGACTTTTTTGCCAAGCTGGCAGACCATTACAGACTGATGCCAATGTCAAAATCAGGCACCAAACACTGTGTTGCATCACCTATTGCACAAGCTGCAAGGCACAAATGAGCAGTTTGTACAGAGGGCACAGTCTCATATGAATTGTTGAGAGAGCACCATTTGCAACAGATGGAACAAATTTGTGATGCCATCAAAGTACCAGGTTTTGAAGCCACTTTGGGAGATGTGAACACCAACAAAGCCAAAAAAGCTTCACCCTCTGAGGGGAATGCCAGCATAAAACAGTCATTTGTGAAAATCCATCACAAATGAAAATTAAGTCTGAAAAATCGTAAAACTGAAAGAGGCATCTTGCTTCAACATGAAAAAGGAGAAAACTTAGCTACTTGCAATGTGGCACAATGTTGTGAACTCATTAAGGGTGATCATTCTGAATGGCAGCTGGGAGCTAAGAGGAAGTTAGCTTTTGCTCTCCCCCCATTTTTTCTTCTGTTTTTTTTTTTTTTTTTTTTTTATCAGAATCCTCTAATATACAGTTGTTCCAACAGGAATCAAGTATTTGTTGGGAAAGGTAAGTATGAAAGTAAAAAAATATATGTATGTATGAAAGTAAAAATATATATTTATATAAACACCTGCAAAGAATATGGGAGCCCTGCATATACATAAAAAAATTATCAAACTCGTGTCAAAGTGAAAAAAAAAAGCTGCCTTGCCTTTTATAAAGATTTTTTTAAAAGCAAAAAAATCCTAAACAAAAAAAAACAGTTACCATTACTCACATTTAAATGCATATGTGCTGACTTAACATGCTGACTGACAGCCATTTTCTTTGTATGGTTAGTTTTCTTCTTACGCCTCCTCCACTGTAAAGTAGAAAAGTTAATTCACTGCCAGACAAAGCAACATACAAATTCTATTTGAATGTGCATGGTTCACACATACATATCAGGGCTTACAATGGTACTACCGCAGGGGTAAAAAAACAAGGGTTGAAACTCATGTGCTGGGAAACCGCCTTGGCTTAAGGCTGTGTCAGACCAATTGACATGGGCTAGAAATACCAAGACTGCATCAAAAATGTTGTTATGCTCAGCATAGTTATGCGGGGATTGTCTTCAGTTGTGACAAGCTCCTAGCATAACATTATCAGTTTCCGAAATCCCCCGAAGTCGGAGTGTGGCTGCCCATGGCGGGGTAATCAAAAACTGTCACACACGGAATGTTCTCATCCCCAGCTGATGCATTTTTACCATAGTGTTCAAGTACTTCGGCTGTTTGGATGATCCCTGGAGTCTTTAAGCCACGGTACAACAACAACATACGTTGTTGGAAAATATGTTCAAGTGTATCACGGGTTTAGGTAAATACAAAGAAAATTTAGTAAAACCGTCTGAAAACTGTGAAGTCTTGAACCTTATATGCATCATTTTCAGCTATCAAGATGGGAATATTTTGTTCCTTGTAAAAGAAGCCTTCACGGTGCATTCTAGACAGTACTGAAGCAGACATTTCTCTGTGTGGAAAACAATCACGTATGTCATAAAACAGCCCCCCCCCCCCCCCCCCCCCCCCCCCTTCAACTCTGTCAAGACCTCTTCAATCAAAACCACTGACCTCGCTCGATAGTTATTCATTCAAGAATTCAGCTATGAATAGTTTTAATATCAACTAAGACCAACTTAGGCACACACTGACAAAGTTACAATTGTCACCAACTAAGAGTAGTTAATCTTACCATGATATGAAAGAGTCCTTCCTCTATGATAAATGCTCAATACTTTTTTTCAGCGAAAATTTGGGAACGAGGTGAATATGCTGCTACTTGCAGCATCATTCCAAAGGCAGAGTATTTTAAACCCGAATACATAATTCATATCATTTACATTGGTGCATGTGGTCTACTGCCTTTTTGCCAGTTGATTCTAGGTTTGCAGTTCTTCCATACAAATAAATTATATAAATGGATATGCAAAGAGAATGAGAGCTCACAAGCGTTATTAAAGCTTCAATGTGATTCTAAAAACTTAAAGGATGCACTCTGGTTCATGATTTAACAGGACCAACTAACCTATAAATAACCTCAACACAATCTTGTTAAATAGAGTTAATGAAAGATTGATTATTTCAGCATCAGCGTTTCCTCTAGAAGTTCTGTTCTGGCTTCCAGTTTTCAACTGTCTTTACAGGACGACAGGATATAACCAAGTCATCAATTTGATTTATTTCTGGCCTGCAACTTTTTTCATGCCTTTCATACAACAGAACATTCTGCGCAGGTTACAAATTTTTGCAGTTCCATGGAGTCCCAAAATGAAAGCATGATTCTTCATTAAAATCATTAACTGACAGGGACCAGCCCACAGTCTTACAATCTGATGAACATCCAAAAAGGAATACTCAGTCCTATCAACTTTTAATGAAAGACAGAGTTCTGAAGAGTACAGTATCATGGAGACAACTTATTTATCAAATGCGCAATCTGTATGAAATCCTCAGGAAACTCAAGTAAGAAAAGGCATCTGAGATCCGCCCTTTAAACCTAAAGACCAGGTAAGAGACAAAACATTTTTCAAAATTGATGGCAGCAGTAAACACGGCATCACAAGCTTGTGATATTCACCATGATTAAACAAGTAGGTCCTGAGCCATGAGTTAATACAAAAGATGTAATATACATGGCCATCCTCCTGAATGGAAGGGGATGCCACCGATTCTGAAATGTTAAACACCCCAAATAATGTGTTCAGAGTCTATGAAGATGAATCTGAGATTTTGCATTCATAAGATCCTGTAAATATATCAATTACCAATGTTAACAGGATTTTGTAAACCCCAAATGCTGCTGTTGGCCCCATTCCTGAGAGGATATGTCATACATGATCAAAACACAGCTACTGTAGGATGGCAACATTTACTGCACTTCACAGTAAAACTGAAACGCAACTCCAGCTTTAATCAAAACCAATGAATCAACATCAGTCTGTGACCATGCACTGAAATATTCTAAATACAGTTCAACAGCTATTTCAGTCTGTGAAAAGAAAGATGTGCAGAGTTAGACGAGTCTTTCAGATCTGTTAGGAAGGGATAACACCATAACACTTGTGAAAAGGACAGCTCCTAACTGCCGTTCACAACAGTATCTTAGTTAGTTATAACAGAGATAGTCCATGAATACAAAGCAGACTTATCACTTACCTTTTCTGTCTTTGTCGACAAATCAATGGTTGAAGAATTTATTAAAGAGTTTCTGTCGCTCATTGTATCTATGTTGCCACTCTGTGAACCCAATGGTCCAAAGTTCTCCAGTCCAGAGTAGGACTCGGAATTTCCAGTATTCTCAAATTGTCAATGTCCAGCATTCCTGCCTTTCGCAGCCAATCCCTTGCTCGAAGTACTGTAACTGTGCAAGGGTGAAAAAACAAAAAAAAGGGTATTGTATCAATGTACCCGTCAGATTACTCTACTCAACAGATGAAACAGCATCAACAACAACAACATGTTTTAATTTGTATAAACCAAACTAAACCTGCTTTACCACACAAACCCTACACCCTTTCTAATCCAATGCAGGAACTAAAAATTTAGGTTAGCAAATAACAAGGACTTAAATTTCATAAACATAATAAACAAAACAACAATAGCTGGGATGAGGGGGACTGGCATCCACCTCTCTTTTCCCCTCTCCCTGCTCTCATGCTCTGTCACTGAACTGTTTTTACTCCACATCTCTCATGGTGCCATTCGCTTATTAACAGCCATCAGGGGAACACTGTTTTGTGTACCTATGGGGAGGGGGGGGTTGGGGTGGGCTGTCTGTTATCTGTGACCTCTAAAGACAACACATCTGATGACCATTCACTACTGTCTTTTTAAATTGTGTACTGAATATGCTTTGCTTTGCACTGGGTTTTTCTTTTTCTTTTCTTTTTTTTTTTTTTTTTTTTTTGAATACTTTTTTAGATTTTGACAGGGTTGATGTATATTTAGTCATGCTTAATATTGGCATCAACAAGTGATTGATCTATTTAGTCATGCTTAATATTGGCAACAACAAGTGATTGATCTTTCCCTAATAACATTGGTCAGTGGCTTCACTTCATTCGCTGAGGTATGTCAATACTTACTTATAGAATTTCCAAACTAATTATCATGAACTGAAGTATCAACGACAAGAATGGCAGTTACTGATCCATATGACTTTACATATTTTCATTCAGATGCATATTAAAATCGGACCATCTGGCATCTCCTTTTAAACCATACAAGGGTATGTAAAAAGAGTGACATGTAATGTAATCAACACAAAACCGTCTTCTTTACAGGCACAAGTGTAAAAAGATCAAAGATTTGGGCAGACTTAAAACTGTGTAACTGTAACACACTCAGCCAAACCAACATCTTCAGGAAAAAAAAAGCTACTAAATTCAGTTCCCACCCCCAGCCTCTGTAGAAATGGAACTTTCTTTGTTGTGTTGTTGCTTTAGCTTTGCTTCGTTTGCTTGTCGTTGCTGAACTTTACCTTTCTCGACTCTTAAGCCCTCTTGCTGCTTCACTTGTTTGTGAACAAATCGTTCTTTCCTGGGAAATTTCCCACTCAGCCTGGCCTTCCCCATGACTACTGTTCCTGGAATCAGAAATAACCGCATAAACATTTCTGGTAAGTAAAAGTACAACAGCTAGGTATCGCACATTTTTTCAGTCTCTGCTACCTCTTTTTTTCATCCTAGAATACTTTTTTTTTTTTTTTTTTATGTGGAAATACATTCAAACTCAAAAAATGCAGAAGGCAACAGACAGATAGACAGTCAAAGCTGAGCGACTCATAATGAAAGCCAGTCTGAGCAGAGAGAGAGAGAGAGAGAGAGAGAGAGAGAGAGAGAGAGAGAGAGAGAGAGAGAGAGAGAGAGAGTGTGTGTGTGTGTGTGTGTGTGTGTGTGTGTGTGTGTGTGTGTGTGTGTGTGTGTGTGGTGTGTTGTACTGCAAGCATGTGCATGAGTGTGTATGCCTTGAGTCTGCGAGTATGTACGAGTTTGTATGAGGGTGTGTGTGTACATGTGTATTAGAAAACAAGAGAGTGTTTATGTTTAGTCATCTAAAGTAGTTTGGCTAGAAATATTTCTGATCAGTAAAAGTACAACAGCTAAATATCACACATTTTTCAGTCTCTGCTTCCTCTTTTCATCCTAAAATCATTTAAGTGAAAACACATTCAAACTTAAAAAAAAAAAAAAAAAATGAAGGCAACAGACAGACAAAAAGCTGTGAGACTCGTAATGAAAGTCAGTCTGAGCAGAGAGAAAGACAGACACAAAGAGAGGATAGTGTGTGTGTGTGTGTGTGTGTGTGTGTGTGTGTGTGTGTGTGTGTGTGTGTGTGTGTGCATGTGTGTGAGTGTGTATGCCTGTGTGAGTAAGTATGAGTTCATATGAGAGTATGTGTGTGCAAGCATATTAAAAAAACAAGACAGGATTATGTTTAGTCACCTACAGTAGTTTCACTAAACTGTTCACACCTAACTGTAATTTCTGATTTCAATTCATTTTTGTGCAGCTTTTCTTTAACTTCTACACACACACACACACACACACACACACACACACACACACACACACACACACACACACACACACACACACACACACACACACACACACACACACACACACACACACACACACACACAAAAACACACACATACATACACATCAACAAATCTTGACTGTCTATCAATTAAAGACCCAAAGCAAACTTGTCAATGACATTACAAAACATATACCAGTGGGCATTTGCACAAGACAGGATTATATAAAAAAAAAATGAAACCATAAAACAGTGAAATAAAAAGTCCAGCTTGGACTGGGAGTGCACATGCCTAAATCAACAGAGAGTAAAAAGATGAAAACATGACTTTTTTGCTAAAGTTCCAAATTAGGTTTTGCAGTATGCTTTTACTGGCTAGGCAGCCTGCAGCTTTAGTCACACTCACAGTGAGTGTGATGTACAACAGTTTTGAAAACATTTTCATTTCCTAGTTTGCTTTTCACTCAGATATTGTTTCCACCTCTTATCAAAAGGCATTTCTCATTTTTCTGTGACAGTTTCAAATTGATGTCAAAATAAATGTAAAAAAAAAAAAAAAAAAAAAAAAAAAAAAAACTTTTGCTGAACACATCAAATGATATGCATCACATGACAAAGCCGACAATACAAGACTGACGTGAAACTGACTGCAGTACTACTGGAAAAAAGTTACCAAACAAAAAGAAACCTGATGCAAATGCAACACTTACAATATTACACAATCAATAAAACTAAAAGTGAATGTTTAACCATTTTCTTCAAGCAACATGATAAAAGACCCAAATTACATAAATTTGGACTATGTGGTGTGACATAAAAGCAAAAATAGAGTTACTGAGCTGCCAAACACAGGAACAAACAAATTATTGAATAGACAACACATTTTGACCTATTTGGGTCTTCTTCAGGCAAGACAACATTCAAAATAAACAGAAGGTGGTGTAAGGGAAGCAACTTTTACATGAACAATGCATAATAAAGTAATACCCCTTTACACATTCACTTATTTTCTACATCAAAATACGACAATAAACAACAGAATTAAAAGGACCAAAGTGTATGAATTAGAAAATCAATCATAATAAAGATTAGAGTGGAAGACAACATTTACACCAATAATCTCATTACTATTGTCTCACACACACACACACACACACACACACACACACACACACACACACACACACACACACAGAGAGGAAGTCCTAATTTACAAGCCATCCTTTCTGTCCACAGCTTTGACTGATGCTTACATGTACTTTCGACACTGCCTCACCTTCTTTATCTCATGTGAGTATGTATGTGTGTGTGTTATTTTTCCCACCAAGATCACAGTGAATTTAATTAGAAAATGAACTAAATGTTTGACAAATGCTTAATAAACAGAAATGGTGATATTTCAGCTTAGAAAGACCAGCAGTGGAAACTGATCCCAGTTGTTACTGGTAAGTCAACTGAAAGCAAAACACAAATATTTTGTGATAGATTTGTCTTGTCATGAAATCAAGACAAGGTATTTGTGACGACTGATAGTGGTTCAAAAGTTACATCCTTTGAAATACCCCACTGTAAATCGGGAGCTCACAGCTTGGGGAGAGCTGGCACTGAAAAAGTTAAGTCGATGGAACTTGCGTGTGTGGCTCCAGTCTTTCCAGTAAAACACCTGGCAAACTCGACTGTGAGTTGGGACAGAAAAATAATGCAGATGTGGCTCTGATTGGAACTGAACCCATGACCTCCCAGCGTGGGCTGTGCCTTGTCTACTACTATGCCATGGTGGCTGATCTGCCCATTTCACTCAAAACTTTTATCTTTTTGGCTTATTACACATCATAGTGTAGTATGCAGCAATTTCAAGCAGTGTACGAACCCTGTATACAAACAAAAGAAAGTTTTGCTTTACTTTCAGAATTACTAATTTTTGGAATGCGCTGCCTATTAGCACCAAATATGCACCAGATAACAGCTTTAAAAAAAACTCCTAGATGAAGACCCTAAATTTAAAGATCTTTTCTTTAGTGTATATTGAATATAATGTTATTTCATGAGGTAGGCATGCAGTCAGACCTAAATAAAGTTGAAAAATAATAAGGGGACACAAACAGGCTGCGAGGCCTATGGCCAAAAGCCAGTCCCTACTACTACTATTACTACTACACAGACATGGAGAAGACATCGAAACTGAGGTCGCCATAAAAGCTGGCAGGAAAGGCCACAGAATTGGGACTTTTAATGCTGATCGATGAGAATGAGGACGACGAAGATGCTGCTACAGATTTCCATTCCTGTCTGAGACTGCATCGCAGGACTGTACTCTACACTTACTTTCATAACATATCCTGAAGTTAGCCAGGCCCGAACGATAGACACTTCCAGCTGGTCAGGAAATTTCAGAAACACTCTCAGAGATGGCATCCATTTAGTGGATGAAACTTGAGTGTGTGGTCCGATGGGAATCGAACCTACAATCTTGAGCTGGGAGTCTGCGACGCTAAGCACTTTGCCATGTGCTGGTCTGCAAATTCTGGTTTGTTTGTGTGTTTGTTTTTTTTAATTGTTGAACAGAAGTGAAATTCTAGTTGTGCATCATACCTACACAAGGCCTAGTCCACAAGCATACACCAAGGCATTTGCAAAACTGAAACTACAATTCCATATGGCAACAGTCAGTTTGATCCACTGCCTACAGGTTTCGAGCGATGACATCACGTTTCTACTGAAGCGAACGAAAAAGCCTCCATGTTGGGGAGCCAATTTTTCAATGGCAGCCAGCAGCAAATGAGAATGTCAAGTATATCGACAAGTTACATGGGGAGTGTAGATCTCGCTATCCCCAAAAATTGGAGTGGCTGAATGGATTTGATCCATACAATTCCAGGGGAAAAGAGTGGTCAAAGGATGTCAATCTTATACCACCACTGAGATTCCCTGGACTTGCGATTTGATCTCCCTATGTTTGTTACACTAATGACAATGTTGACTAAAGGAAGAACCATACTGACATGCTAAATCAGTGATTGAGAGTCTCCCATAGTAAGAAAGTTGGACTTGAACACACACACACACACACACACACACACACACACACACACACACACACACACACACACACATTCATTTTGGGCATTTTTAAACTCTGTGCCCCTTCCATCCACTTAAAATCTTAATGCATTTTGCATACAGAATCGAGGGGTCTCTAATTACATCCATGAAAATGTTCGGAACAGACTCGAGCACCTTTTCCACTGTGCTCAAACGTTATGTTCGTACCCCTGATTGCAGCAGTCCACACTCTTTTTCTCCGTGTTGTCACTCCTTCCATTAATTTTCTGCAATGGCATTTCACCCTCGGAATTCTAAAAAATTGCAATCCATGTTCTCGTTTTGCACCCTTGTATGTGTGAGAAGAGCTATGACAGCCGATAACGCAACAGTGTCTTAGTACTCTTACCCTCCAACGAGAGACAAAAGACATTCAATGCTGAGCCATAAAACTCATTGGCAAACTGAAGGACAAACCATACCCAGCACGCCTGTCAATCCTCAAGCTGCCCAGCCTGGAACACCGCAGATGCAGGGAGACATGATCGACCTCTACAAATACATTACTGGCATACACGACACAAGCCGGCCCAACTTCGAGCTGCATGACAGATGCAACACCAGAGGCCACAGCAGGAAGCTTGTTAAGCATAGGTCCCGCCTGTAAGTTTGGAATTCATTCTTTTCTGGAAGAGTGGTGTCGGCTTAGAACAGCCTACCAGAATCAGTTGTGTCCCCACCCAGCATGAACGCATTTAAAAACAGACTTGACGCCCACTGGTCCAACCACCCAGCACTGTATAACCCGACCTGCCATCAATAGATCTTGCAAGTCCAAGCAGCTGTAGACAGAGACGACACATCGATCGGTGAACTGACCTGTAGCCATGGGTCTCAAACACCGACAGCATCAAGTATCAAGTAAGTAAGTGTTTATCACTCGCCGTCTTACTTCATGCTCCCCAACATGGCAGGCAATCCCATAAATCATTGCGTGTGATGTCAATGGCTTGAAACCTAACTTTTACCTTCTAATGTTGAATAAAACGATTTACTTCACAACTATATTCAGTCCAAATTTGAGAAACTCTCTCAAATAAGCATCCATTTTGTGGATGTAATTCAACTGTGTGGTCCCAGTCTTTCAAAATGAGCCGGCAGCGAACTCAACTCTAGGTCGGAGCCAGTGGGGCCACGAAAATCACAAATGGCTCCTCTGATGCAAATCGAGCTTATGACCTCCCAGCCAGGAGTCCGTGACGCTAATCAACTTGAACTATATGATGTATGTGGTCTTCTGTGAAGTCCTGTTCATCGATCCGTGTGGGTTATACGGCTAGTATACTAATACTTTTGCATGCATAGCTTATTGGCTAGACGGATACAAAATTGTACTGGTTGGGTTTTCTCCCTCCAGCAAGCATCCAGCTTGAAAGCTTCTACAGAAGGTGCCAGGACCACTTCGTCTGGGAGAGTGTTCCATGTTTTGATGATTCGTTCACTGAAGAAATGTTTCTTGGTATCGCAGTGGGTGTGGTGCATGGACAGTTTCATCACATTTCCTCTTGTACCTACATCCTCGGAGTTTCAAGCTTAGGTTTTTCGGTCTTGTAGATTTTATGGATGTATTTAAAGGTGTCAATCATATCCCCTCTGAGACGTCCGTGCTCCAGGCTGGGCAGGCCAAGTCGCTCTAGTCTTGCTGAATATGGTAGATCTCTGACTGAGGAGATCAACTTAGTGGCAACGTGCTGCTTAAATTTAAGGTCGTTATCCACATGAACACTGAGATCCACTTCTACCTCAATTTCTGCCAGGGGCATTTCTCTGCTGGTTCCGGTTTCAGCATCTGTGTACTTCAGTATGTATGTTGTTTCTGATTTCCATTTGCCAATTTTCATCACTTTGCATTTCTGTGGGTAGAATCTCGGAAGCCAATCGTACGACCATTTCTGATGGCTATCTAGTATCTAGGTTCTGCTGGAGTGCTGCAGTTGATTCTTGGTCACCGCTTGCAGCATATAACTTTGTGTCATCTGCAAATAATTTGACAGTGTTTTGTACATGTTTCAGCAGATCATTGATGTAGGTGACAAACAGGATTGGTCCTAAAACGCTACCTTGAGCGATGGCGATTGTGACTGCAGCCTCTTCAGAGAAAGTTCCATTGATTCTGACTCGTTGCTTTTGATCACCAAGGAAGGCTGTTATCCAGCTGAGTATTGGACCTTTATTTCCATGGGCTTCGACTTTGCTCAGCAGACGACGGTGCAGTACGGTGTCGAAGGCTTTTTGGAAGTCCATACATATGACATCAATGCTGCTGCTGCCGGAGTCGATGAGTCTGGTCCAGTCATCGAGAGCTTCCAGTAGATTTGTCACACATGATTTCCCCTGAATGAACCCATGTTGCTCCTTACACAGTAGCTCATTGTGTTGTAAGTGATTCATTATTTGTTCCCTCAAGTATCTCCATTACTTTGCACAGGATGCAGGTTAGGCTGACAGGGCGATAATTGCCTGGTTGCTGTCGGCTTCCTTTCTCCTTGTAAATAGGGGTGACTGTGGCTTCTTTCCAGTCAGTTGGTATTTCCCCATGGTCCAAAGTGAGACGGAACAGATGCGCTACTGGACGTGCTAGTGAGTCTGCAGCCTTGGCCAACACCATGGGGTGTATTCCATCAGGTCCGGGTGCCTTGTTTGTTTCCAGTTTTTTGAAGTGCCTTTTTTTTTTTTTTTTACATCCGCTTCGGTGATGTTCGCCTATTGAAGTGTTTTCTTAATGCTGTACTCTGGAGGTGATGGTAGGTTATCCACTTTTTCATGGGTGAAGACGCTGTGAAAAAAGTCATTCTGTACATCCGTCATTTCTCTCAGTCAGTTGTTTTAATTCCATCTGCTCTCCTCAGATCTGCTATGCCTGACCTGCATTTGGTTTTTGACTTGACGTATGACCAGAAGACTTTTTGTGTTTTTCTTTGAGTTGGCTGTTACATTTTTCTCTCTCTACTTCTCTTCTCTTTATGGCACACTCTTCTGGCTTGGTTATTTGCACGTCGGTATTCTAGTTCTTCCTGAGGGTTTTGCGATTCTCTCCATTTCCAGTACAGTCTGTGCTTGTTTTGAACAGAGTCCAGTGTTTTCGGGTCCATCCACTTCTCGATTGTTCTTCCAGATGTCATCACTGTCGGGATGTGCTTCTCTAATGCTTTCTGGATCGCTCCTTAGTGGTTTTCCAAGTTTCTTCGACCGATTTGTTGGAGAGCGGTATTTTCTGGAGGGGATTTGGGGCTTCTGTGATTAATCCAAGCAGTAGTTCATCTGACCCATCTAGACAGCATTTAACTAGTACATGCTCTTCAAAGTCATTGTCTCCAACACCTGCTAGGAAAGCTTTTAGGCTGCTGTCTACATATAAGCACATTCCTCTTCCTCGCTTGTCTGTGAGGTTGTGAAAAATGTCGTAACCATCCATAGCTACCTTGCACTCCTGTACTGCATATCTTGCGTTCTTCTGTGTTTAACTTCAGTGATCTTAATTACTGATGGTTTGTAAATGCTGATAAGGCTTCTAGCTCACTCCTCTTATTGAGTGAGGAATAGATCTATGTTGCTATAGAGGCACGTACATGATTTCAAGGAAGCATTGGCTGTGTTTTTTTTCTGGTGGTTGGACGAACGTTCAAAAGCTGACGAAGATGATGAAGGTGAAGTTTTAAAACTATGTGCAGTGGGGATTGAGAGTTCCTTTACCCCAAACCTCCCTTGGCCCCCTGACCTGGCAGTTTCCCGAGGAAGACCACGCGCTTGTTGCACCTCACCCACTTCGCTTTGTCGTCCCCCGACACCTGAGTCCTCTTCTCTTGAAGCTCTTTATAGAGTGCTGTCCTCTTCCTTACGTTCTGCAGGGGTCAAATCCTTTCTCATGCTGATGTCAGAGATGAAAGTTGCAGTGGCATCCTTGCTGGTTTCTTGTTCTTTCCTCTTCTTATGGTAGGCATGCACAGTCTCGTCTCTCTGTGTCATAGAGGCAAATGTTAGTCTCACTGGTCTTGGGGGACCTTCATAATCCTTCTCCTTCGGATTCCCCAGTCTTCTGATGTCCGTTGGTTGATAAGGGTTTCAGATCCTTCAGTATTTTCTTCGCTGTCTCTGTGTCTTCTGCCTTCCTATCCCCTGATTCAGTGGCGGTACTTTCTTTGATTTTAAAGGTTAGTCTTTCTTCAGTTCCTGTTCTCCATTTTGGCTACCTTTTCTGCTGTCTTGCTCTTTACAATGTCAGCAATTTGAGTCTCCATGGGACCGCCTGTACTGCTGCCTGCTGTGTGATCTGTGATGTTCTTGATGGCTTCATCTGTAATGTCTTTAATTTTCTCAACCATTTTCTGGGGGAGGTCACCTTCTGACATCTGGTTCACAGTGGTGGCGACGGCTTCCACATTCTTTGAGAGTTTGGCGATATCTGTCCTCAGATCTACATACCACTGAGAAATTTGTGAATAACTCGGTTACAGGATTGACCAGAGTACCAGTGCAATTGCGGGGTGGGCCTTTCACCATCTTTCTTAATAGCCTTGTAAGTTGTGTCGTCAATGTTGACACAGACGATGTAGAACCACAAATCACATATCTCGCACTCGAGTGCCTGTCTCGGGCACCGACTGGAACTGCACAGTGGCCACAGTTGTTGTTCTGGTTGGACTGTGTGCGGTCATCCCCTGTACTTGATCCTTTGCGACCCTTTGTACTTGTCTCCGGCATGGTACACTTCTTATCACAATATCAGCCATGGTTATTATAATTTTTTGTATGCTACAAAAAGTAAAACACACTCACCTCTAGGATCATGTATGGCAGTGTATCATGTGCTGGGTTGTGTTGTAAGGCAGGGTTTTCAGTGTATCGTACACCACTTCGAGGACAGCCGGGGGGGGGGGGGGGGGGGGGGGGGGGGGGGGGGAGACGACTTTTGGTTGTGAAGAAAAGTTCCTTGCTGACTAGGTATCAACAGCATGCACTAAATAAAATAGGTCACGACACAGAAGCTATTGCGGTGGTATCCAAGGTAGCAAAATAGTCCAAAAACATAGCACACACGTCGATTCAAGTGTCCTGCGTTATCTTCAGGTCGAATCAAATTGCTGCGGTGAGCGAATCAAAAAACTGCGGTGAACGAATCCCAGTCTCCGACATTGTGAGCTGTGCAAGCGCTATCAGACATAGTTGAATTCTGTCTTATTTCTATCGGCACGTGAGAACATTGAGAGAAACTTCAATAATTAGTCCTTCATACAGATCCTAAAATGGTTTTGATGTAAAGTCACTCTCAATCATCGCGTAAAAACTTCAATTTTCGATGTTTTCCGATACTCAATTTTTCAATCCGCCATTACCCCTACCCCACACATGCGCAAAAAAAAGAAAAAAAAAAAAAAAGCAAATCGCCATGGCGGTTGGCCTGAGCATTTTGTTTTGTTTTTTCATCTTTTTAAATTTTTATTGTTGAAGAGAAGTGAAATACTACTAGCGCATCATACATGTAGACACAAGACCTAGTCGGTGAACTGACCTGCAACCACCAGTCTCAGTGACAACACCACACTGGTCTCAAACACCGACAACATCCGGTAGTCCACACGAATATTCAAATTTTTTTTTTTTTTTTTTTTTTTTTAAACTTTTTTAATTCGTTTTAATCAACGTAACAACACTGGAACATAACAACATTTAAACATAAAGAGTAATTTTTTTTTTTTTTACCAAACATACTCAAAGGAAAAAAGAGCTATGAAAAAAAAAGGAAACACTGACTGAAACTATTAAATTTTACTGTCAGATTACACATAGTGTTGTACTGACAAAAGGAAACACACACACACACACACACACACACACACGTACATCCATGTAACGAACAGCTATCGATCAATATATAGATGTAAACAGCAAATCAGCAAGAATAAAGACATTTGTATACATGTATGTTCATAATGTCGATGCCTTCTAAACATGTAGTCATTGATGAATCCAGCCCAATTGTTTTATCAATGCAAAATTTACTGGAGGAAATATCACTTACAAAATTACAATTTTCATTCTTTCTTTCATCTTTTTTTTTCCTTCTTTGTTTTCGCCCCCTTTTTTTTCTTTTCATGCCATTTCTATAAGTGGTAAATATGGTAACCATCTTGTTTTAAAAACATGTCCATTCCAATTTATATCTGCATTGTATTTTTCGATTTTAAACGTGAAAGTAGGTACCTTTGGAAGGAGACTATATCAGGAAGACAATGGTCAAATTTGCATTTATAGATATACTGTTTTCCTAAAAGAATTATTAAATCTAAAACCGAGTCTGTAGACATGATTTCATCATATCCAAAAAGTATAACTTTCTCACGAAATGTAAAGTTCGTATATGGAAAGCACTTTGATTTTAGCAGTCTCTCTCCAAATTTTCCCAAAGCTGTTTTGAGTAATGACACTCCCAGAAAATATGCTCTATATTGTCCTTAGTTTCTCTACAGAAATCACAGTTGTTATTCCCCACTATCCCCATTTCCTTTAAAACTACGTTAGTTCCAAGAATCCTGTGTACGATACGAAGCTGCAGCCATTTAAGTTTTATTTCCTGTATTTTATGACTTTGGTTGAAAACCTTTCCCAAGAAATTTCTGTTCCCAATTTTTCAGTCCATTTCTGGCACGAATTAGGAAGTTTACTGTCAAATGTGAAAAGGTCATAGTACAGTCTAGATCCCTTGGATATAGTGTATATCATTTTTAGAGCTCTTGGTTTTTTCTTTTATATTTTGATTAATTGATATTTTTAGACCAGTTTGCTGTACATATTTCCTAATAGAGCTTACACAGCCGTAGTAAGCCAAGAAGCATACACCCATATCATATTTTCTATTAAATTCGTTTAAACTTAGAAAACTTCCGTCGTTTTTTCAAAAAGTGAAACAAGTAAACCCCTTTCCAAGTCCAATTATATCTGATTACATTATTACCAATTTTAAATTTATCATTATGAAAGACTGGCTCGGACAGTACATCCGATTGTGGTTTTTTGCTTTCAGGTGTCTACAAAAATCTCTATATGCCATGAGTATATAGTTCCAGAATACATTATTGTATTTATTCAAAGGATAACAAGGACCATATTTTTCTATTTCTTCGAAAAAAGGATACATTACACTGGCAATATTTTTCCACTTGTGTTTTGTTGTTTTAAATCTTCTCAGCCAGGTAAGTTTTAGAGCATTGATATGCTTGCTAATATCGGGTATGCCTAACCTCCCCCCCCCCCCCCCCCCCCTCTCCTTTATGCTTTTATTGCAATTTTTCTACTTATTTTTATCCCGTTTACCATTCCAAACAAACGAAAAACACATTCTCTGACAATCATTTATGAAGTCATCTGGTGGATTTGGAAGTAAAATCCATAGATGAATCAATTTAGATAAAATCAAAGATTTTAACACAGCAACTCGTCCAAGAGGAGTAATGTTTCTTTTCATCCATATTTTAAACAAAGCTGTTATTTCTGACAGTTTTTCAGCATAATTAATCTTTTTCACAGTTTTTTTTTTTTTACATCATTTGTGAACCATATTCTCAATATCTTAAAATTATCAGGGTTCCATTGTATATTTAAATATTGCATATATTTTATTTCTGAGCCTATCTTACTACCTAGCCATATTGCTTGTGTTTTATCTGCATTTAGGAAAAGTCCTGAAAACTTTCCAAATTTCTCTATTAATTGGACAGATCTTTCAAAAGATATTCGATCCCCATTATTCATTAATTGTGTATCATCAGCAAATTGTGATATTTTAAGCTCTTTGTTGTTTATTTTAACACCTTTTATATCTTTATCTTCTCTAATCATAATTGCTAAGATTTTTACACATAGTATGAATAGATAAGGCGAAAGTGGATTTCCCTGTCTACAGCCCTTTCAATGTGAAACCAATCTGAAGTTTGACCGTTAACTATAACAGTGATTTTATGTTTTTATAAAATGTTTGTATCCAATTACATATGCTATTTTCGAAACCATATTCTCTCAAGATTTTAAATAAACATTCCCAATTGAGAGAATCAAACGCTTTCTCAAAATCTAAACAGAGTAAAAGTCCGGGTAATTGTCTCACTTCCAGATAGTTAATTAGGTCATAAATAAGCCGTATGTTATCCCCAAGATATCTATTTGCAATGAAACCTGTCTGATCTTCACTTATTAGGCTCGGAAGAACTTTTTTTATTCTATTTGCGACGCATGCAGACCCAATTTTATACTGAACATTTAAAATTGAAATAGGTCTCCAGTTTTTTTATATTCTCTCTCCATTTATCCGGTTAGGTATGCAGGTGATTATTCCTTCTTTTTGAGTGGTTGACAGTTCCCCATCCTTCACTGACTGATTTAGAGCACGAACTACAAAAGGACCAAGTTTTTTCCAGAAAAATTTTATAAATTCTGCTCCAAAACCGTCAGAACCAGGACTTTTACCATTTTTCATGTTTTTCAAAGCAAAGCTGGCTTCTTCTAAACTTATTTCTCCATTTAAGGAATCTTGTTCTTCTCTAGATAATTTTGGACATTCTTGTATTAAGTCTTTTACGTCACATGTATCTAGGTTTCTTTTGGAATACAGTCGTTTGTAAAATAAATGAACTTCTTTCTTTATCTTATTTGGCTCATCTATAAGTGTTCCATTGCTGTCCACTAATTTTGTCATACTTTTACTAACATAGTGTCTCTTTTCTAAATTACAAAAGTAGTTTGATATTTTTTGCCCTTCAGCAATTCATTTAGCTCTTGATCTTAATATAACTCGCTGTATTTTCTTCTCTCTGAGTGTCACTAGTTGTTGTTGTTTTTTCTTTTAACAATTTAAAGTCTTCCTCTGTTTTATTTTCTTTGTTTTCTAATACACCGATTTCTTTTATAAATCGTCTTCTTTTTTTTAAGCCCTTTTTCTTCCTCATAGTAGCATATGCAATAGTTTTCGATCTTATTTTCATGAGCAAAAAGTCAATAAAAACTTTATCTGATACAGTAAGTACAACATCTTTAAGTGGGATTCGAGAGAGTGTTTCTACGTCATACTGTTCTATCGAATATTCACAGATAATTTCATCGATTGAATTATGTACTTCTTCTACATATTGTTTGTCTTTTAACAACTCACAATTAAATTTCCAGAATGTGTTGTGTTTAATAGTTTCCCCCAAATTTCAATTTCAGAACAACCATTGAATGATCTGCTCGATATCCAGGTGTAATATCTGCATCTTCAAAATTCAACATAAGGTCTTCTGAGATAAGAAAGAAATCTAACCTACTCTGCTTTAAAGGCGATGATCTGTGCCATGTATAGCGTTTTACTTGTTGATTATTATCTCGCCAAACGTCTGACAGAGCGAAGTCCGTCATCATGTTTTCAACACATTTTTTTTTTTTGCCTTTGGGTTGTTTATATTGCTATAATTATCATAATCTAAATAGGGATCGAGGACAAGGTTCCAGTCACCAACTAAAACAAGTGCATGATTTTCATATTTGTGTTTTTGCCCTTTAAGTTTTCGTAAAATTCAGGATTATCTTTATTAGGTCCGTAAATATTTACCAGCAGAATCTTCTTCTCGAAGGTTGTCATGGAGATAATGATATAGTTTCCGTTTGAATCCCTTTCTATTTCATTGATTTTAAATTCGAAATTATTATTAAATAATATTGCAACTCCCCTTGCATTGGACTTAAAGGAGGAGAAAAAAACATCTATATCCCCATTCAGACGTTACATATCTTTCAAGTTTTTCATTGAAGTGAGTATCCTGAAGGCTAATACAGTGTGACTTTTTTCTAAGAAAATGAAAT
>JADBJO010008976.1:85347-89111 GCA_016801955.1 Conus betulinus | reverse complement strand
TCATTCTGACACCCCGCCCACAGCCACAACCCGGTCGGCCCCGCCGCAGCCCCGGCACCAGGAATCCACAGGGAACAGTCAATGTCCAGACGTCAAGAGGCAACCCACCGGAGGAGACCCTGCACTGCTGCCGAGTCACTCCGGTGGTGTTCAGTGGCGCCGTTCTGATCTAACATACGCAGGACACCACCTACTAAGCCCCCTACTGACGACAGTAATTGCTTAGTCGCGGAGCCGGCGTGAGTGAGCTCTCCCTCCGGAGGGCGCCACCACGTCCGTCCAACGACAGCCCCCATGGACTTGCCGATACCGGTGACCCTGACGGAACCAACCAAGGCCACAGACGCGGAGAGGACATCGAGATTGAGGTCACCATAAGAGCAGGGCATGAAGGGCCACAGAATTTGAGACTTTTTTTTCTTTTTTTTTAATACTGATCGATGACAATGAGGATGATTAAGATGATGCTACGGATTTCCATTTCGGTCTTAGACTACATGACAGGGCTGTACTCTACGCTTCCTTTCATATATATCCCGGCGTCAACCAGGCCCGAGAGATACAGGCACCTGCAGTGTCGGTCAAGAAATTTGAGCAACACTCTCAGAAACGCATCCATTAAGTGGATGAAACTCGACTGTGTGGTCCCAGTCTTCCAAACTGAGTTGCAGCAACTCAGCTCTGGGTAGGAGCCGGTCGGGGCAGAAAAACCCACATGACTTCTGATGGGATTCGAACCCACGACCTCCCAGCCGGGAGTCCGCCACGCTAACCACTTCGCCACGGCAGCTGGTACTCATTTGTTCTTCTCTTTAAGGAATATCTTAGAAAGTACATGGCGGATATTTCTGAAAATTTGTAGGTATGGTCATTATGGGTCATGGATGATGCCCTATGTTCAGTTTTACCGTTATAGCTTTTACTAATGGCCCACAATGGTTCTCTTCTTGATGGAAAATCTCAGAAAGTTTTTTGCCGATCTTTCTGAAAATTTGTAAGTATGTTCATTTTAGGTTACAGATGATGGCTGATGTTTACCAGAATACCTGTTACTAAAGGTTACACCAGCCCAAGATGGTTCTTTCCTCTTTATGGAATACCTCACGCGTATTCAGGATAAACTGGGAGTGCGTTTATATGCTTTGCATCTTGTTTTTCTTTTAGATTTTTGCACAATGTTTGGATACGGCTCACTTTGTGTTAGTCGCGGTGTTCTCCTTGTCTGTCTGTCTGTCTGGCTCTGTGTCTTTCTCTCTCGTTCTGTCTGTCTGTCTGTCACTCTTTCTCTCTCCCTCCCTGCCTCATTCTCTATTCTCAGTACTTCTAACCTTCTCTCTCACTGTCCGTCTGTCTCGCTGTGTCTGTCGTGTCTGTCTGTCTGTCTGTATGTCTGTCTCTCTTCCTCCATCACTCTCTCCCATCCTACCTCCCTCCCTGTACTTTTACCCTTTTCTCTTGTGTTTACTGTTCTTCCTGGTTGATGCTTTGATGCGTTGTCGCATTGACTGTGAGGGTCATAAACCTTGCTTTTACTTTTTTCTTTAAATTGTGTTGTAAAAGTAGATTGTCGTCGTTATCACTGAAGGCGAAAATGAAAAAAAAAAAAAAAAAAAAACTTGCAAAAGTTTTCTAGAATGTGAAAAATAGTAGATGTCACAATGGCCGCGCCACGCGCACACGCGATGCAATGGCATACACCTGCACACGATACTCGACCTCTCCGGGCACAACCGCAATCTGACTCCGATCACACAAATATCACTGTAAAGATTTCACGAAAATTTCTCCCCCTGGCCAACAACCTCAGTGGGTTTTTTTTTATTTCTTCCTTTTTTACTCCCTCTCTCCAAAGTGTATTAAGTCACATCAGCTTGCCCTTCATTTTGGCCCATATAAATTCTTTTTACTTCCATTTTTTTCTACACTATTGTCATTTGCATAAATTCATGACATAGGTCGGTACATATGGGGATTCAGATCCCAAAGATTCAAAATCAGATATTTTTCCTTCCTCTCGCAGATACACCAAATTTCACTCCGAACTCTTTCCCGGCACAGCGGGATGCCAAATAAAGTCCTCCCGACATAGCGGGGTAACAAATAAACCCCTCCCGACATAGCGGGGTAACAAATAAATTCGTCTCGATACGGCGGGGTAACAAAATCTTCTCAGGTTACTGGTCCATCCGACTCCCGTCAGTGTTTCCCTGAACTGGGCGACTGGCTGCTCTCTGACTTGTTTTGGGACTCCAAAATCTCACAATACACGGTCCTGCAATACAGACCACTTATAAATCAAAATGATAAAAAAAAAAAAGGTACTCACCGATTTTCATCGATCTCTTGAACGACAACCTACCTACCAGATATGTGGATTAGGGGTTTCCAATATCGATTTCAAAACAAAAGAATGCCGAATTATACAATTCATCAAAACTGGATCCACATATCCACTTACCCTTAGTGTACTTAGGTCTGGCCTCCAGCCCAATACCGCAGCCTACATATTCAACTTGGGGCTTAACCCCTCTCTGGGTCAAGCCTAGTTACAATTATATTTGCTGTCTTCTTTCCTGACAGCTCGACCAGTGCAGCAATGAATGACGATTTCTCATCCAGTCGCGTCAGCAGGTGAAGCACCCTTGAGTTCCATTCTCTTTTTTCCTATACCCAGGGACCGTATTCACTCTCAGTTAACCCCACTCACTGTCTACCAAAAACTCTAAAAATGGCCATTTCATTTCATCTTCACAGGCAAACAGTCACACACACACACCAAAAAAAAAAAATCACAGTAACCAAACCATAGCCTACTCTGGGACCATGACAGTAGAATAGGCGAAGTTTTGTGACAGCAATTTATTTAATGTGGAGAATGTGAATGTGTAAGGGTCGACGGCGTCTAGTGTCTTCTTGTCAGAATCGCCCATACCTTCATTATGTCATTATTGATTCTGGTGTGTGTACCCTTCACTGTGTCATTATTGATTCTGTTGTGTGCACCCTTCACTGTGTCATATGTTCTGTTGTGTGCACCCTTCACTGTGTCATTATTGATTCTGTTGTGTGTGTACCCTTCACTGCGTTATCATTGATTGTTGTGTGTGTGTGTGTGCCTTCACTGTGTCATTATTGATTCTGTTGTGCGTTCCCTTCACTGTGTCATTATTGATTCTGTTGTGTACCTTCACTGTGTCATTATTGATTCTGTTGTGTACTTTCACTGTGTCTTTTTTTTTTTTTTTTTTTTTTTTTTTTTTGCTGTCCAACCTCTGCACCACCTCAGAGGCAGTGCACCCACGCCGCTCATTCTGATACCCCGTCCACATCCACAGCCCGGCTGGCCGCCGCAGCCCCGGCACCGGCAATCCACAGGGAGCAGTCAATGTCAAGTCATGAGTGTTAACCCACCGGAGGAGACACTGCACTGCTGCCGAGTCACTTCGGTGGTGTTCAGTGGCGCCTGTTCTGATCTAACATACGCAGGACACCACCTACTAAGCCCCCTACTGACGACAATAATTGCTTAGTTGCGGAGCCAGCGTGAGTGAGCTCTCCCTCCATACGGCTGCCACCACGTCCGTCCACCAACAGCCCTCATGGCACGCCGATACCGGTGACTTCGAAGGAACCAAACCCAACGCCACAGACGTGGAGAGGACATCGAAATTGAGGTCACCATGAGAGCAGGCATGAAGGGCCACAGAATTTGAGACTTCTTTTTTGCACTGATCGATGAGAATGAGGATGATAAAGATGATGCT
>JADBJO010008976.1:65347-72847 GCA_016801955.1 Conus betulinus | reverse complement strand
AAACATTGTACTGGACTTGTACCAGTCAATGGTACTGCCTGTGCTTTTATATGGCTGTGAAATTTGGGGATGTAGTGATTTAAAGCTAATGGAAAGTTTTCAGCTCAAATTCTTTAAGCATCTTTTTTCATTTAAATCGTCCTACCAAAAAGGAATTGATATATGGAGAACTACCAGCCGCCGTGGCGAAGTGGGTTAGCGTCGCGGACTCCCGGCTGGGAGGTCGTGGGTTCGAATCCCATCAGAAGTCATGTGGGTTTTTCTGCCCCGACCGGCTCCTACCCAGAGTTGAGTTTGCTGCGGACTCAGTTGGGAAGACTGGGACCACACAGTCGAGTTTCATCCACTTAATGGATGCGTTTCTGAGAGTGTTGCTCAAATTTCCTGACCAACACTGCAGGTGTCTGTATCTCTCGGGCCTGGTTGACGCCGGGATATATTATGAGAGGAAGCGTAGAGTACAGCCCTGTCATGTAGTCTCAGACCGAAATGGAAATCCGTAGCATCATCATAATCATCCTCATTCTCATCGGTCAGCATAAAAAAAAAAAAGTCTCAGGTTCTGTGGCCCTTCATGCCCTGCTCTCATGGTGACCTCAGTTTCGATGTCCTCTCCACGTCTGTGGCCTTGGTTTGGTTCCGTCGGGGTCACCGGTATCGGCGAGTCCATGGGGGCTGTCGTTGGACGGACGTGGTGGCGCCCTCCGGAGGGAGAGCTCACTCACGCCGGCTCCGCGACTAAGCAATTATTGTCGTCAGTAGGGGGCTTAGTAGGTGGTGTCCTGCGTATGTTAGATCAGAACAGGCGCCACTGAACACCACTGAAGTGACTCGGCAGCGGTGCAGTGTCTCCTCGGTGGGGTTGCTCTTGACGACTTGACATTGACTGCTCCCTGTGGATTGCCGGTGCCGGGGCTGCGGCGGGGCCGACTGGGCTGTAGCTGTGGACAGGGTGTCGGAATGAGCGGCGTGGGAGCACTGCCTCTGAGGTGGCGCAGAGGTGGGACAGCAAAAAAAAAAAAAAAAAAAAAAAAAAAAGATATATGGAGAACTAGGAATGTATCCTGTTTCAGTTCAAGTACGTGCACGAATGATAAAATTCAGGTCATCCATACTTTCTCCACAAACAAACAAATATTCATCTAGATTGTATCAGCTATTATATGATTTATACAAAAAATCAGGGTTTTACATCCAGGTGGCTGATGTGTAACGGGATGTCCTAATAGAAACAGGATTCGACTGTGTGTGGGAGACACAAAAGTTTTCGTCTGTTCAGTCTCTGTAGAAATGTTCGAAATTCATTAGAAGACATTTACAAACGTGCATGGAATATGCTTTAGAATCAAGTAATACGTGTTTATTTTACAGAAATTTTAAAACAGAGTTTCGCCGTGAAAAATATATTAAAATATTACCTGATGTTATATATACCCACTGATTCGGTTTCGCTGTGGCAATCATAAACTCATGATAGAAATTGGCAGACGATTTGGAATACTTCACGATGAACGATACTGTCGGGACTGCGACCAGAATGACCTTGGTGATGAATTATTTTTGTAATGAAATGTAACAAATATAACGACATTAGAAATCAGTTTATACCTAGAAATTTTACGCATACAAAGTCCGTATTTAACTATTGTTGTTTGCTTTGTGGTAGTAAGAAAGTGTTGCTAAACTTAGCGAAGATTTTGAAACTTAGTAAAGTTGTGTAACATTACATTCAGTATGATAATTATAGGGGAAAGTTTTATGTTTGATTTGTTTCATTTCTATTTGTTTGGTTTGTTCCAAGTCCTCCATGCCCCAAAAGGGGTCGCAGAATTAAAATCTTTGAAAATCTTAAATAAATGTCAGCGAACCGCCCAGAGAAACGTGGACAAACGAGTCACAAGACAACACACAACGCGCTTCGACCTCTTAGGTCTTCCTCAGGTGAAACAAAAACGAACAAAATAACGAAAATGCACTTAGCTTTGATCGCTTCAGATTGCTTCTGATTTCAGCGCAAGGAAGAAGGCGTTCGCTGACATTTATTTAAGATTTGTTTAGATTTCTGCCTGCAGTCGTTTCACTTTGCAACTAGATCTAAAATCTTTGTGTCTGTGTGTCTCTGTGTGTGTGTTGCTTATATATTTTAGATATCAGTAGGTTATTTCTTTCCAAGCACCTTGTATTATACGTTATTGGGACGGGCAGTATAGAAATATTCCTCATTGTTGTTGTTAGCAGTAGCATAAGAGAGAGAGAGAGAGAGAGAGAGAGAGAGAGAGAGAGAGAGAGAGAGAGAGAGAGAGAGAGAGAGAGAGGTGACTCTACTGTTTTATTCACAAAGGCAAAAGCCGCTTAGAGGATATACATTTTAATTCGCACATGAACATCTCTCTCTCTCTCTCTCTCTCTCTCTCTCTCTCTCTCTCTCTCTCTCTCTCTCTCTCTCTCTCTCTGTCCTTCATTTAACGTCTGTCCACTATTCGTGATATTAGACAAGTCTCTCTCTCTCTCTCTCTCTCTCTCTCTCTCTCTCTCTCTCTCTCTCTCTGTGTGTGTGTGTGTGTGTGTGTGTGTGTGTGTGTGTGTGTGCGCGCGCGCGCGCGCGCACCGCCGACCCCCTCTCGTTGTGTATATAACATGGGGCTGGTGTGAAGGTGAGCCACAGACACCACCTGACCCTGAGCGCTGCGACAACCTTCCCTCAGTTCAGCTCTTCACCTGTCTGCTCACGTGTCTCCTGCTCTCTCTCTCCTCATCCCTGACACCTGTCTCCACCTGCCCACCCGTCGCCTCCACACAGATCGGAACAGGTGAGCCAAGTGACTTTTAGTGCTGGACTGTGTTGTAGTGGAAGGAATTGCACGGTGTTGGACTGTGCTGTACTGCACATGTCTGACACTGTCTATCACGACGTGTCGACTTAGCAAAGGGAAAGATTTATTGGCATACAACAAATTCAAACAAACAGACAAAGTTGAAAAAAAACGAGCATGCAAATGTTACATGTGCTTACATGCGAGGGGACAATAACAACAGCAACAACAACAATAATGGTAGTAATGATAATGATAATGATGATAATAATAACAATAATAATATAACAACAACAACAACAACAATGTCACAGCGTGGAATGAGGGGTATTTGAAATGGATCTGTCAAATCTGTTACATGGATGTAAGAAGGCGTGTAGGTTGTGTGTGTGTGTGTGTGTGTGTGTGTGTGTGTGTGTGTGTGTGTGTGTGTGTGTGTGTGTTCTATCAAATCTTTCTTTCACTCACTCACGCCACCCTACGACATAACAGCACGAACAGGAATTTAGCGATGAGTGTACAGTTAATAAACACGAGGAGTGTACAGTTAATAAACACTCAAAAGATGGAAATGACACTGCAGCACATAAACAACATCAATATATACACTAATTTGTTGCTGTCCACATGTGCTCACACTCACGCTCCTGTTAGGCTAAAAAAAGAATTTAGTACACTATTCATGGCACAAAACAATAACTACAAAAGGAATTTCTGACATTTTTTTTAAAGAAAAGTAACAGGTGAGTCCTTCTGGATATGAATTCAATCCTGTCGGAATTCCTATCACTGGTCAGGTGTGTTGCTGTCCAAGCTGGTGAAGACTCACACATAAAAAAAAGACATTCCTTGTAGTGTGATGATTATCAATCTGACCTCAATTGCGGATGCGGTGATGGCTGTCCACATGATAACTTCTTCTGAGACTGATGATCAAAGTCAGTGGGTCCCACACCTGCAACTGGGCGCAGGGGAGCGAGGTCAAACACGAAGAGCACCGGTTAGCCATCAGGAGGGAAGACACCAGCTGCTCTGAGGGTATAGTAGAGAGGCCTACTGGCTGTTGAAAAGGAAAGGCATTGGGGGAGCAAAGGGGAATCCAGGGCCTCAGAGAAGATTGCAATGGCACAGTAGGGAGAAAAGGCCTAGGACAGCATGAACCCCCCCCCCCCCCCCCCCCCCCCTCCACTGCACTTAGCCATTTGGACCCACGCCTCAATTTGAAACCCTACAAAGTGAACAGCACTATAAATAACCCGATCCACCACCTATTCAACACCAAAGGTATTGATGGATTAGTAAGAGTTGGATCAAAAGAATTCCCGTACAACTCAGCAAAAATTACATGAAAAAGCATACTGAACTGAGTAACTTCCAAAAACAATCACAACACATTACAAAGTCTGATAATTTTTTTTATCGAAAATGTTTTTTAAAAAAAAATTGCTAGCAGTTAGTTATGATTGTCCTACAACAAATCGACATGTTTTTTTTTTTTTATTCTTCTATCCCACTGTGGGGAAAGGGGGGGGGGGGGGGTGTTACAAGCTTAATACTTGCCAATACCCGACCAACAAGCGGGGACAGAGAGAAAACGGAGCAGACGTGACTGCTTCCAACGCCATTACCTCGATCTATATTGAGGTCGATCTATATTGAGGTCGATCTGTATTGAGGTCGATCTGTGTTGAGGTCGATCTGTGTTGAGGTCGATCTGTATTGAGGTCGATCTGTGTTGAGGTCGATCTGTATTGAGGTCGATCTGTATTGAGGTCGATCTGTGTTGAGGTCGATCTGTATTGTATTGAGGTCGATCTGTATTGAGGTCGCAGCCGAACTTGTCAAAGCTGACAGCTGAGGAGTACTCGCCGCTAAAAAAAAAAAATCCTCTCTGGCTATACAAACAGCACACGTTCACAACTTGTCGGTAATCATGCGTGTGACAAATAATGATAATAATAACGATGATGGTGATGATGATGATGATGATGATGATGATGATGATGATGATGATGATGGTGGTGGTGGTAAACAATACAAACGAGGGGAAAACACTGACGTCGACCAGTACATTAAAAACGAACAACATGACTCAACAGGCTTAGTTCGCACCTTTCACATGCAGTCAGCTTTTTCACATGCTTATACCTAGCTCTTAATTAAGTTCTCAAATGCTTTCACAGAGTAGCTAACAATTCAACCACCAGTCTCAAGAAAAAAAAAAAAAACAATTGAAATAACAGAAAGAACTACTATTTTTCATCATCATTACTATCAACACCATCGTCACCTCGATTATAATATAAACATTATTAGCATTCCAAGCTATTAGTGAAATACCAATTAGACTGCAGATACGTGTGCACGACAAAGAGCACGAGCACGTGCATGTAAATATACGTAAATGATGATTCTGCCTGTATGTATTTTTTTTTTTAATATGGAATTTACGACAACTCTTCTACATCCAAACAACAAGCCTTCCACCCCAACCCCCTTCTGTTCTCTTATTGGTGTACTAATATGATGATGATGATAAAAAGTAATGATAATAATGATGATAGTGATAATACTGATAATATAAATTATGATGATGATAATGATTACGATGATCATCATAATATCATTAAAGGCGGTGATGATAATGATGATATGATGATGATGATGACAGTAACACTATCGATAATGATGATGATGATACTCTTGGTGATGATATTATGCTGAAGATAACAACAGTAATGATAGAAAGTATCATAAGAATGGCAAAAAGGAATAATTATTATCGTAACAATAATACGGGAAGAATAATAAAGCTCTATTGCCATTTTTCAACAACACATTTCAAGATGACATATATAAAAAAAGTCACGCGATGAAACTATACATACACACACAGTAAGATTCCCGTTGTCCCTTCGACAACCAACACTACAATCAACAGCCAGGGAAACCACGGGAAAAGAATAATCCATTGCGCCTGACCTCACACACACACACACACACACACACACACACACACACACACACACACACACACACACACACACTTTCAATTCTCTGTTGAAAAGACACATTTGGTTCTCTTTAACAATGGATATAACACAGTAACTTGCCTATATTCTTTCTGGGAGGACGGGAAAGTTTTTATAAACTTGAAGTAAAATTTTAGGCGTCCTACTTATACCAAAACTAAACTGGAAAAAACATATAGACTCGATAGTTACAAAAGCGGTTAAAAAAGTTGAATTTTCTAAAAATTGTCAGTCACTCTCCATGGGGACAGGATCCCAAAGTTTTGTTGCATTTAGCAACCAGTCTTGTACGATCAAGACTGACTTACGGACAGGAGGTATTCTTTTCAGCTCCGCGATCGCATTTAAAGAAACTTCAAAGAATTGACAGTAAAGCTGTAAAGTTGGCCCTGGGTGTACCTGTGCACACGCCTCGCGTACTGGTTCCGCCGGTACCCCCCTTGGGACTAACGGAAGTAAAAGTTAACATTTTTTTTCTTCTGATCTAAATAAAGCGATGTCGCCGCATGTGTTAGCAGCATCTGTCAAAATTGACATGGAAGAAAAGTTTACTAACTATTTGAAAGTATACACTGACGGCTCAGTTCTTGATGATGGTAGTGCGGGATCTGGCTTTGTAATTCCAGATTACAAAGCTGAAAAATCATATTATTTAGGTAAGGGTCATTCCATATTTACAGCTGAACTTGTTGCTGTCCTGATGGCATTAAAAATTATTTAATTTCCTTGCCAGTCTCAATATTTAATATCCTGTTTTGTGTTGATTCACAGTCAGTATTAAAAAGTTTGCATTGTTTTGAAAATACACAGAGAGAGAGGAATTATTATTTGAGATTAAGTACATGTTGCACTGTCTTTACATGAAAGGTACTAATGTTGTATTTTCGTGGGTCCCATCGCACACCTCCTTCATTTTTAACGATCAAGCAGATAGAGCAGCAAAAAGGGGAGCAAGAGAATATTAGGTAGTATTAGGTTGACTGTCCTTTGTCACACAAGGAAATTAGTCATATAATCGAAAGGATTTCTGGAGTCAATACAGTTCCTCCTCAAAAACCTCGTCAGCAAACTCTGTCAAACTTTGTGTCGATTAGCCGACCGGTTTCAAGCCTGGCTTTTAGACTTTTATGTAATTCCCTACGAACCAAGTATTGCCAGACTGTTAAGTGTGTATGTCGTGGGGATCTTTCAGTTCAACATGTGATTTTTGATTGTGAACTAACGAAACCCTTTTTGAATGGTGTTATACCCAAGTGCTGACACTGGGCATGTTAATGTGTTTGACTTTTTAGATTCGTTGCCAGTTATTTCTCTTGTTAAATTAACGAGACACCTTTTGGAAAGTCCATTAAGGAACATTTATAATCATAATCGTAAGTTAGATTACTTTAGTTATTTTTTCTCTAATTTTTCATAGTTACTGTCCTATAATTCATCTATCCTTTATTTTTGTTCTATGTAACACATCGTCCTCTCCTCTTCTTCTTTTATGATATATAGTCTAAAATTGTAAACACTGTTATTTAGACGTCTGCAATCACCTATATGTGTGACGAGACGTAAAACAGAATTCCTTCCTACACACATACACACACACACACACACACACACACACACACACACACACACAAAACACACACACACACACACACACA
>JADBJO010008976.1:50347-60347 GCA_016801955.1 Conus betulinus | reverse complement strand
ACAGATGACACACACCCAGTGATTGTGTCCTGGTTCACAGAACGGACAGATGACACACACCCAGTGATTGTGTCCTGGTTCACAGAACGGACAGATGACACACACCCAGTGATTGTGTCCTAGTTCACAGAATGCACAGACGAAACACACCCAGTGAATCATCGAATCGATTGGCTGAAACAAACCATGTCATTCTGTCCTAGTTCACGAAGTGACAGCTGAAACAAGCCCGGTGATATTGTCCTAGTTTACCCTAAATCTTATCAGAAATAAACCCAATGATTCTGTCCAAGTTCGTAGAAACAAAACCTCAAATATACGCCGTGGTTCTGTCCTAGTTTACAAACTTGACAGCAGAAATAAGTCCATGAGTCTGTCCTATTCACTGAATCGTTGGCTGAAACAAACTTTGTGATTCTGTACCAGCTCACTAAATTGTTAGCTGAAACAAACTCTGTGATGCTTGTCCTTGTTCACAGAATTGACAGATGAAACGAATCACGTAATTATATCCTAGTCTACAGAATTCAAAGAATTGACAGCTGAAACAAATCCAGTGACCCTGTCCTAGTTCACAGAATTGATAGAGGAAACAACCTTTTTCAGTTGATGAACTGAAATCAGCTCCGCAAACCTGCAATATGTCAGCCTTACTATCGGAAAGCTCTGGTCATTCCCATTCCTCAGCCAGGACTAGACCTTACCAACCCTTCAAAACTATTATCCAATAACTCTGACTGGCTGCCTCTGCAAGCTAATGGAAAGATGGTCAGCTTCCTTCCAGTGTGAAAGCTGGAAACTGATGGCCTTTTGGCCAATGAACAGTGCAGGTACGGAAGTACCACTCGACCGTCGACCTTTTCGTCCGTCTGGAAACCACCATGCACAACGCCTTCATTAATGAACAGCATTTGGTAGCTATCTTACCTGATCTGGAAAAAACGTATGATACGACTTTCGAATCTAGTATTCTTATGGATCTTGATAGACTTGGTTTTTTCGTGGTAATCTGCGTTTATTTGTTCTAAACTTTCTGGCTGAACGGCAGTTCCAAATCCGTATTGGCACCTCGCTGTCTGACATCCATGGGCAGGAGTTGGGTGTACCTCATGGGAGCATTCTTTTCCCTGCTCTCTTAAGTATCAAAATTAACGACTTTATCGATTCAGTAAACGAGGACTCCGAGTCATGTCTGTTTGCTGATGACATCGCATTGTACGCAGTTGGAGCCTCTTGGGCCAGCGTACAGCGTCGACTCCAACTTTGTGTGGAGAAGATTCGACAGTGGGCCGAGTAAAAGGGGTTTATCTTTTCAAGGACCACCAAAACACGTCGTTTCCATTTTCAAAATTTTCGTTAGCTGATCCTGAAAGTCGTCTGGACAAGTCCACCATTCCAGCTGCCAAAGAAGCAAAATTTCGTTTTTTAAAAAAAAATCAAAACCTGAACTTTAAAAGTCACATCCAGCACTTAAAAACTGTTTGTCAGAAAGCACTGAATATTCTAGGAGTTGTGGCACACACGGATTGGGGCGCTCATCAGAAAACTCTTCTCCATCTGTACAGGGCTCTGATCTGCTGCAAACTGGACTTTGGGTGCGTAGTCTAGTGCTCGGCTAGACCTTCCTACCTGATAAGCCTCGATCCCATCCATCGTCAAGGACTTTGACTCTGTTTGGGTGCATTCTGTATCACCCCTGTTTATAGCCTGTATGCTGAGGCAGGAGAGCCATCCCTCCCAAATCGTCAGCTAAAAGTTGCCTTGACCTACTGTTTGAATCTATTCTCTGAACTCCAAAACCCTACATGTGTTTTAGACCCCTAGTTTCAAAAGAAGTTAGATGATCACACCAGTTCCATCTCAACCCTGAAAAGTGGTATCCCCCCCCCCCTCCCCCCCCTCTTCCCCCCCCCCCCCCCCCCCCCCCCCCCCCCCCCCCCCCCCCCCCATCCGTTTGAAACAATGCAGATATAGATCTTGGAGTGGTGTGTGATTTATCCAAGTTTCCTGATGACCCACCATGGACTTTCTCTACTCCAGAGATCTGGTTTGATTTAGCCTCATGCCGTAAAGTTTCTAAGAGCTCCTTGGTGTACAACCTTTTTTGCCGAAATATATTCCAAGTTTCCATCCTTCCGAAGAATTGTCACCGACTGTTCCAAATTTTAAGACGGGGTTGCTTCTGTTGTGTATTGCCAACAGGTCCTCCTCGGAGATGTTCTAAACACATTCCTACTGACAGCTCCATCTACACTGCTGAGTTGACTGCTTTGGTCCTGGCTTTTGAAATGGTAACTAAATCCAAACATAAAGATTTCCTCATTTTGTCGGACTCCCTTTATGCATTGCAGACCATTGCCGGCCGTGGCCTCAAGCACCCTCAACTTCTGTAGTATTCGAACCGTACACCTCTCTGAAATCAGATGGATATAACATAGATTTTGCTTGGGCTTTCGGCCATGTGGGCATTCGAGGCAACGAAACGGTTAATGAATTTGCCAAGAGTGCCATAACGAAAGAGTTGAGTAGATTGTCTATCCCTCACACTGACCTGAAACACCAAACCATGCTTATGTCAAAGATCTCTGGCAAAGCCGTTCAAACCTGAAAGAGTTTTTTTCTCCATGTTTCCAAAGTGGCCGAAAAGAAGAAACAGTTTTGTACAGTTTGCATACAGACCACTCGTTTTACACCCATTTTTATCTTTTTTAAAAGTGAAGAAGCTCCGTGGTGCATTCCGTGTCATGTACCACTCACAGTGAAACATTCGTTTAGAGTGTTGGGACTTGCATAATGTGAGACATAAACACTTTACAGCAGACTCTCTGGAAACCTTGTTCAGAGATGTTTCATCCAACGTAATCTTTGAATTTCTGAAAGAGGTTAAAATTTTTCATCTGATCTAAGATTTTACAGAGAAAAGATTTTTTTAAAATAAAATTTCTGGTGTGTTTTAAGTGTTGTGAGAATACGGTTTTCCTCTCTCTGTGTGTGTGTGTGTGTGTGTGTGTGTGTGTGTGTGTGTGTGTGTGTGTGTGTGTGTGTGTGTGTGTGTGTGTGTGTGTGTGTGTGTGTGTGTGTGTGTGTGTGTGTGTGTGCAGTCCTAGCTCATAGTCTTGACAACTGAAACAAATCCTGTGATTATACCCTAGTACACAAAATTGACAGCTGAAACAAAGTAATTGCTTTTAACCTAGTTCACAGACTCGACAGCTGAAGCATGTCATTCTGTCCCAGATCACAAAATGGCCGATGACATAATTTCTGTGATTGTGTCCTTGTTCAGTGAATTGACAGCTGAAACAAATCCTGTGATCATACCCTAGTACACAAAATTGACAGCTGAAACAAATCCTGTGATCATACCCTAGTACACAAAATTGACAGCTGAATCGAACAATACAATGAATATTTACAGCTGAAACAGACCCCGTGATTTTGTCCTAGTTGATTGAATTGACAGCTAGCTGACACAAACTCAGTGATTGTGTCCTTGTCCATTGAGTTGACAGCTGAAACAAACTCATTGATTGTGTCCTTGGTCATGGAATTGACAGCTGAAACAAACTCAGTGATTGTGTCCTTGTCCATTGAGTTGACAGCTGAAACAAACTCAATGATTGTGTCCTTGTCCATAGAATTGACAGCTGAAACAAACTCATTGATTGTGTCCTTGTCCATAGAATTGACAGCTGAAACAAACTCATTGATTGTGTCCTTGTCCATAGAATTGACAGCTGAAACAAACTCATTGACTGTGTCCTTGGTCATGGAATTGACAGCTGAAACAAACTCATTGACTGTGTCCCTTGTCCATAGAATTGACAGCTGAAACAAACTCATTGACTGTGTCCTTGGTCATGGAATTGACAGCTGAAACAAACTCAGTGATTGTGTCCTTGGTCATGGAATTGACAGCTGAAACAAACTCATTGACTGTGTCCTTGGTCATGGAATTGACAGCTGAAACAAACTCATTGACTGTGTCCTTGGTCATGGAATTGACAGCTGAAACAAACTCAGTGATTGTGTCCTTGGTCATGGAATTGACAGCTGAACAAACTCAGTGATTGTGTCCTTGGTCATGGAATTGACAGCTGAAATTAATTCATTGATTGTCCTTGGTCATGGAATTGACAGCTGAAACAAACTCATTGATTGTGTCCTTGGTCATGGAATTGACAGCTGAAGCAAGTTCATTGATTGTGTCTGTGGTCACAGACTGGCAGCGTAAGCAATGTCTGTGATTGTGATTCTGTTCTTGTTCATAGAATCGACATCGGAATCAAAGTATGTGATCCTGTCGTAGTTCGATTTTTTTTTTTCTGTATCAGTATCTTTACAAGTGTGAATCTATGTGTGCGTTTTGTCTAGCCCATGCATTGCATGCAGATTTGTGTGAATCATTTTACTCTAAACTCATGTTAATTGTATTTTTGTTTTTATCAGTTACATAATTTTTCATTAGCAAGGACTGGATAAAAAGTCTGTGCCTGAAATCTAAATTATTGACTGAATGACTGTTTTTATGAGTTCTCAGTTTGGAGTGTCCCTCTATGCACTGTATGCACACACACCAGTGTGCACACATGTTATGAAATGTTGCCATGACTTCACACTGTCAAAGGCTGTGTGCTGGGTTTCCTGCAGGTGGACCAACAATCCGCTCGCACAGCAGCGACGAGTTGTTGAAAAGTATTAACAGACGCGAGTAAGTCCATCATCACACTTCCACTCCATGTCACAAGATCTCTCTCTCTCTCTCTCTCTCTCTCTCTCTCTCTCTCTCTCTCTCTCTCTCTCACTTATGTATACATATATATATATATATATATATATATATATATATATATATATATATATATATATATATATATATATATATATATGTGTGTGTGTGTGTGTGTGTGTGTGTGTGTGTGTGTGTGTGTAACCATATAACTATACATGTAACTATAACTATATACATATGTAACTGTACACACACACACACACACACACACACACACACACACACACACATATATATATATATATATATATATATATATATATATATATATATATATATATATAAGCCAGAAAAAGCTCAGTTGGTAAAGCGCACCGGAATCTTGGTGATCCTGGGGTTGAGGGTTCGAACCTCCACCGGGGCGTTTCGGTACAGGGGGATTTTTTCCCTCGAAGTTAACATTGGTTCTGACTCCATTTCCCATACAGTCCTTCGAATGAGACTATAAACCGAGGTTCCGTGTGTGTGAAGGCACGCGTAACATCTTGCACACATGTAAAATCCCATCACCAACATTCGGAGGAGTAGGCCAGTTTGGCCGTTGGTATGGATGACACGTTACACATAGCATGCACCCCAAGTGAGAAACGGAAAGAATGAAGGAAGTAAGGAAAATGAGTGACCGATATTGAACGATGCTGACTGGATGACACGGAAAAGGACTGAATGAAGCGCCAGCTGGCAGCTATTCAGTCGGCACTACCCAGGTAGGCAGCCCGTTGTGTAAACGAGTGTGGATTGTAAAGCGCTTAGAGCTTGGTCTCTAGCCGAGATTAGGCGCTGTATAAGTATTCAATATATATATATATATATATTATATATATATATTATAAACAAAGCTTGCTCTTATGTCTTAGATTGTTGTAGAAATAGGGGGGTGATAAGCCTTCATATCTGCAGTGGCAGATAATTCTGCCTAACAGTATATGCTTGAGTGGGTGAATGGGGAATAATAAATACTTCTCAAAATGAACCGTCAGCTCGCTTATAGTCTCCAAAGGGGGAGAGACAATCTCCAAAGGGGAGGAAGCTCACTAACATATACCTCCTGGTCGGATACCGGTATTTCGAAACCTGATTGTTTCTCCTCAGTGACCGCGGAAAGTGGTAATTTGACTCCTCTGCCTCTTCGGTTTTAAGAAGAATGCTATCCCCCAAAAAAGGCTGGTGTGCAATATACTGTAGTATGTTTGTTGAGTTTTTCAAAAAAGTAACCAAAGGTGCCACCTATGAAGCAAAAGAAAATCATGAAAGAGCAAAACAAGCTACATTTTCGTGTGAAAAGTAGAAAATATAAAAAGATAACTTCTTAAGACAGATTTTCTACTGTTCACAAGAAAATGTAGCTTGTTTCTGCTCTTTCATGATTTACTTTTGCTTCTTAGGTGGCGCCTTTAGTCAGGGAGGGAGGGGGGGGGTAAGCATCGAAATCTGACCAGTTAAAAATGCATAACGTCAAAAACAGACCTACATGTGCACCATGCCCCTTTCCCTGAGGAGTCCTTTGGGCGCTGTACTACCTACATGTGCACCATGCCCCCTTCCCTGAGGAGTCCTTGTACTACCTACATACATGCACCATGCCCCTTGCCCTGAGGAGTCCTTGGGGTACTGCACTACCTACATGTGCACCATGCCCCTTTCCCCTGAGGAGTCCTTGAGGCACTGTATTGCCTACATGTGCACCATGCCCCTTTCCCCTGAGAGAGTCCTTGAGGCACTGTATTGCCTACATGTGCACCATGCCCCTTTCCCTGAGCAGTCCTTGAGGCACTGTACTGCCTACATTTGCACCATGCCCCTTTCCCTGAGGAGTCCTTGTACTACGTACATGTGCACCATGCCCCTTTCCTGAGGAGTCCTTGGGGCACTGTACTACCTACATGTGCACCATGCCCCTTTCCCTGAGGAGTCCTTGGACACTGTACTGCCTACATGTGCACCATGCCCTTTTCCCTCAGGAGTCCTTGGGACACTGTACTACTTGCATGTGCACCGTGCCCCTTTCCCTGAGGAGTCCTTGTACTACCTACATGTGCACACCATGCCCCTTGCCCTGAGGAGTCCTTGGGGCACTGTACTACCTACATGTGCACCATGCCCCTTTCCCTGAGGAGTCCTAGGGGCACTGTACTGAAGTTTCGCGAGTTTGTTGGTTGCGAGCCAAAGCTTTCGTATCTGAAAATATTTTCCCCATCCATTCTGCGATGGTGTCAATCCATTTTTTCTCTGTCTTTCCTTCCGTCTCCCCCTGTCAACAGATGTGTGCATGGTTGTCTTAGCAAAGTCATCTGAATGTTGTCAGTCCATTTTTTTCTGTCTTTTCCTGCGTCTCCATCCGTCAACAGTTGTTTGGAAGATTGTTTTAGCATGCGCTCAATCATAACCTCAGCATGTTTAGTCCATACGCACGCGTCTACTCCTTTCATCCAGAGAGGAGACTGAGGAAACAAGAATTCACCTTTCTGTGCTCCTTTCCCAAACACAACAAAATAATTTCGCAATACATTAATCACACACATGATAGGTGTTTTTTTTTTTTTTGACATCTCAATTTCATGTTCAATTATTATTCAAACCCCTTTTCCTCTTTCTTTTCAAAAATCAACATACAGATATTACATTTCTCGTTTAGAGGCTGTTAGTAGGATCCAATGGTTGGCCGCTGAGTTTTCTGGAAAGAAACCCCAAGTCCTAACGCTAGCTTTGGAACATATAAGTTTGAATTATTTTCATGAGACATTATACAACAAGACATAATAGCACATCGTATTTTACGAATTCGTAGTATTCTGTTTCGAACACACCCCTATCTACATGTGGAGATACAAAGTGATTTTTTTTTTACAAAAAAACATCAATCTAAAAAAAAATGATTAGTATTATCATAATTCCCTAAACCAATTGCGTGTGTTCACAACATCCTTCTCATTACACGATGTCTTTAAAAAAAATAATGATAATAATTGCATCGATCATTTACACTTATTCATTCATAACTTTTCTTTACGTCTTTATCATTCGCATACTGGCACCTTACCCATAGGAAATCAATATTGATCAAACAGAATCCCTATCAGACTTCTGTCTGCGCTTTATCGACATCGACCACTTCCTGGTCGTACGAAAAACTAGGTTTTTCCCTTTTTCGACCCCCAAGATCGAAAATCAACTTCCAACTTGGCCCAAGCCAAGCGCCCCATCCTCCTGTCTGGCAACTTCTGGTCTGCCATACATATCGGGAACACACGCGTCCTACAAAACAGTGAGCGTCTCTCACTAATCACGTGCCTCAGCGTCTAATCAAAGACAACACAAAGTTAGAGATTCAAGCTCTGTTTACATATGGTCTTACATTTGTGTTGAAAGTTCTAAATCTCGCTTTTTAAAACCAGCCCTGAATTTCACTCTCAGCATCTCTCGTCATGACAGGCACCCCATACAACTTCATTCATTTTCATTACGGCTGGCCAAATTCGTCAAAACACAACCCAATTTTTGCTAATTTTTAACATTTCCTACGACAAAAAGATGCTTCCAGTCATAGACTGTTAAGAGTAACAATCGATAGTAATCTATCCTGCCGAAAAATTTAGAATTCTGTCCAGAAGTATTGCCATTAAGTTATATAAGCTCGGAAAATTGAACATCGCGCCAGATTATCAATTTTGACTCATGTATTCAACCATATTGACTATGCTACCCACTTTCTCAGATTTAATTAGCAATCATTTGTTTACACCACTATAAAAGAGGTGTCGAAATAACAATTCATAACCATGTTTAGTACAATTTTATTGCAAACAGGCAGATACCTTTTCACTTAAAACAAACTTATAATATGACAAAGTACTCTTTATGCGTTAATCACTCAATTGCAATGCTCACATTTTTTTTTTTAAGTAAATACGTTTGCATTTAGTGATAATCGACATTCGCGTTAGTTTTCCTTTCCCGAAAACTGTCTAAAAGAAGCCATACTCATTCCGGAGGTTGGCTATGAAACTAAATCCCAGAAAAATAGAAAAAAAATATAAAAATTAGTAAATAAACAATACAAAAAGGTCAAATTATTCCTCATCTGCTGATTGGTTAGACGTACACATATGGAGGACGAAACCGCGCACGCGCCCCAGTTGATGCGAAAATGCGGTGCTAGACAGATGCGTGAAAGTGGTTTTCCCAGTGACTATCTTGCATGAATAATTTCCTTGGACCTTCATTATTCCTTTCAGATCAGTAATAAACGTCATAATCACAGCAGAATCATTAGATTCTAACAATATAGGAAATTATTTTCCAAAGATTATAATGTTAGACTGGTCAGCTTTCTGATCGACACCCGTAGTCTTTCTCCTGCCAGAGCCACAACATTGTATATGCCATCCACTGCCAGCTGTGTGGTAACATCTATGTAGGTGAGACATCTCGCACACTTGAGACGCGCCTCTCTGAACACTTGGCCGACGTCCGCCATCATCTGCCTAAACCAGTCGCTGTATACTTGAACCTCGCCCAACACAACGTCAACCATGTTAAAGTCCTGGCGCTTTGGCAATCAAAGAGTAACAACATGGAACGCCTTATGCAGGAATTTCATCTTAATGCCAAACTGGGCACCCTCCATCGTCATGGCATCAACATCCAGAAGTAGTATGTACCTTTCCACTTCTGCAGCTCCAGCCTGCAATATCCTCCACCTGCACACACCCATACTATCTTACCTTCCACTGTTTATCTCAGACATAAGTTACAGATATCATCAAAGCAAACCAGAGACTCACTTAAAGCCTTCAGTCATACCTCGTTCTGAAAACAAAAGATTGTGTCTGGTTCACCACTTCCGACAGTATTTGAAAAAGACTGCCCGCTTACGAACTGGGAAAGCACTTTTTATCAATTGCATAAAGCCTTTTGCACCTGTGAAAAGAGACACCATTTCTCGTTGGATGAAAGATTTGCTGCTTATGGCTGGAAATAGACATATCAAAGTACTCAGCTCACAGCACTCGGGCTGCTAGTACTTCTGCAGCATTAAGCAGAGGTGTACCAATAGACAGCATCCTTCAAGCAGGTGGGTGGTCAAACAGGAACACTTTTTTCAAGATTCTACCACCGGATCATCGAACAGAATTAAGACGGAAATAGTGGTTCTACGAAGAATAATTTTTCCCCCAGTCTGTGCTGGACACATTTGTAGACAAACGG
>JADBJO010008976.1:22847-42847 GCA_016801955.1 Conus betulinus | reverse complement strand
CCCATCAGTCCTTACTCTACGCATCCATTTACAGCATGGAGACTACATTTTTTTTTATCTAATTGCTCAAAAACATAAACAAAATATTAAAATGGCTCATTCATTAACCAAGAAATCCAGTCTGCAATGAAGTAAGTCTTTCCTTCCAACAGGTATTCATACATATAAACAACCAAATATGAACTCGACTTTTTAAGTAATTTCAAAAATCTTGGTGCTCAATAAAACCTATAGAATATAAAGCATGGAACAATCAACGCTCATTCCATAATAACAATGCAGCATGGTCAAATGTCTAACATATACACAGAGCAAAACACGAAGTACATAATACTTAGATACACTGCCAGAATACAGATATAAAAAAAAATGCTTACACTTCCAGTTCTGGTGCCATCAGAATACCTTCACACACTTCACAGAACGAAGGTGTAGGCCTCTTTCTTTGAGATTTGGGGGCTTTGAAATTCTTAATTGAAAACGGGCATGTGTTACAACCGGATTAAAACTGACCTACTACAAAGTGCGACCTGAACTTTTTGGCACAGCTGCACAGCCTGTAACCTGTTTGCTCAAACTTTCTTCTCTGTCACTGACAACGTCAAGAGCATTAAACACAAGCACGCGCAGTGTCAGCCACACAACACTCTTCTAAAAAAAAAAAAAATGTTCCACAACAGGGGTCAATTTTTTTTTTATGCTCCCTTTAAATTAAATGTAGAGAAAAATATTTGCGAAACAAAAATTAAAAGAAACTAGAAGAGCGGCCAATATCCTGTTTCAATTCTTTCAGGCTGCCCTCCGAGTCCAGAGAAAGCTTAGCGCCATCTTTGATCAGATGGTTGAAGACCATAGACACCTTTCTGTTGTCTGATCTAGCTTTCTTCAAAAATGTGGCAACAGTTAGCGTCTTATTTCCCTCACCCTGGAAGAAAAATCTTTGGCAAGGTGCTTTATAAATGCTATGGTAATATTATCTTCATCGTCGTTATTATCATTGTTATTGTTACTAATATCATCATCATCATCGTTGTTGTTATTTTGTTGTTGTTGTTCTTCTTCTTTTCTTCTTCTTCTTCTTCTCATCATCATCATCATCGTTTTTATTGTTATAATCATTATTATTATTATTATCATTATTGTCACTTTTATTATTATTATCATCATCATCATTATTCCCCGGCGAAATTATTAGTACCATTTAATTTCCCTCTCGCCCTGAGTATATCCATTTTGTCCTTGAAGAAGGTACAGCTCCCGATTATTGGAGAGTTGGGCCTCTGGTTCAGGCGATGCAGGCGGTCAAAACGAACGTCCTTGGCCAGCTCCAGCCTGTCAGTGAAGAGTTCCCTGACCGCAGCCTCCAGGTCATCTGCCGTCTGCTTCTCTGCTTTCTGAAGTTCGTGGATGATGAGGTTGTTCCGTTTTAACCTGCATTCCAAATGGATGGTCTTCTCTCCATGTCTCCGATCCTCTTTTCCAGGGGGCCGCCACTCTCCCTCAGTGCGGCATGGTCTTCTCATAGACAGGTGCGCTCTTCCTCAGCGCGGCATGGTCTTCTCATAGACAGGTGCGCTCTTCCTCAGCGCGGCATGTTCTTCTCATAGACAGGTGCGCGCGCTTCTTCCCGTCATGTTCTTCATTTACGAATGCAGCATATCAAAATCGTTTTTGAGGCATCTGATTTCATACCTCACCTCATCAAACTTCATGGTCAGCTAATGAAGTATGGACATGACATCGTTAGAACTGTGTTCTCTGTTCTGAGATGAAGCATTCGATAGTGTGTCTCCAATACTACCACGAGGGGGACGTGATGACTGAGAGCCAAGTTGTATTTGTTCAAAAAAAAAAGAGTTGAGGATCCTGGATTCAAATCGATGTCACCACATTGAAATATTCAACAAACTCCCCCAGAACAAATAGAAGGGGAGGAAACCACAGATGACACCGTGGTCTCTTGGTTTTTAATATCCGTCCCAGTCTTGGTAATCTTGAATGTTTAGGTTTCTTCATAAATGCCATAAAAACAAAAATGAAAACCCACATCGATGCCTGAGATTGTTTCAGAAGGTAGGACACCTTACAGCAATCTGCGCCACCGATAGAGCAACAACAATGCCTACGATGATGGAGCAACAACAATGCCTATGATGATGGAGCAACAACAATGCCTACGATGCTTATGATTTACAGCAGTCTCCGCCACCGATGGAGCAACAGCAATGCCTCTAATGATGGAGCAACAACAATGCCTATGATGATGGAGCAACAACAATGTCTATGATGACGGAACAACAGCAATGCCTATGATGATGGAGCAACAACAATGCCTATGATGATGGAGCAACAACAATGCCTATGATGGAGCAACAACAATGCCTATGATGGAGCAACAACAATACCTATGATGGAGCAACAACAATGCCTATGATGATGGAGCAAAAACAATGCCTATGATGACGAAGCAACAACAATGTCTATGATGATGGAGCAACAACACATGCCTATGATGATGGAGCAAACAACAAATGTTTATGATCGAGCAACAACAATGCCTGTGATGATGGAGCAACAACAATGCCTATGATGATGATAGAGAACAACAATGCCAATGATGATGGAGCAACAACAATGCCTATGATGATGGAGCAACAACAATGCCTATGATGATGCCTAGCAAGCAACAACAATGCCTATGATGATGGAGCAACACAATGCCTATGATGATGGAGCAACAACAATGTCTATGATGATGGAGCAACAACAATGCCTATGATGATGGAGCAACAACAATGTCTATGATGATGGAGCAACAACAATGCCTATGATGATGGAGCAACAACAACAATGTCTATGATGATGGAGCAACAACAATGCCTATGATGATATGATGGAGCAACAACAATGTCTATGATGATGGAGCAACAACAATGGCTATGATGATGGAGCAACAACAATGCCTATGATGGAACAACAACAATGCCTATGATGATGGAGCAACAACAATGCCTATGATGATGGAGCAACAACAATGCCTATGATGATGGAGCAACAACAATGCCTATGATGATGGAGCAACAACAATGTCTCTGATGATGGAGCAACAAAAATGTCTATGATGAGCAACAACAATAATGTCTATGATGATGGAGCAACAACAATGCCTATGATGATGGAGCAACAACAATGTCTATGATGATGGAGCAACAACAATGCCTATGATGATGGAGCAACAACAATGTCTATGATGGAGGAGCAACACAATGTCTATGATGATGGAGCAACAACAATGCCTATGATGATGGAGCAGCAACAACATCAATGTCTATGATGATGGAGCAACAACAATGTCTATGATGATGAAGCAACATCAATGTCTATGATGATGGAGCAACAACAATGCCTATGATGATGGAGCAACAACAATGCCTATGATGATGGAGCAACAACAATGCCTACGATGCTTATGATTTACAGCAATGTCTCCGATCAACAATGGGAGCAACAGCAATGCCTCTAATGATGGAGAGCAACAACAATGCCTATGATGATGGAGCAACAACAATGTCTGTGATGGAGCAACAACAATGTCTATGATGATGAGCAACAACAATAATGTCTATGATGATGAGCAACAACACAATGCGATGATGATGATGGAGCAACAACAATGTCTATGATGATGGAGCAACAACAATGCCTATGATGATGGAGCAACAACAATGTCTATATGATGATGGAGCAACAACAATGTCTATGATGATGGAGCAACAACATGCCTATGATGATGAGCAAACATGCCTATGATGATGGAGCAACAACAATGCCTATGATGATGGAGCAACAACAATGTCTATGATGGAGCAACAAACAATGTCCATGATGATGGAGCAACAACAATGTGTATGATGGTGGAGCAACAACAATGCCTATATGATGGAGCAACAACAATGCCTATGATGATGGAGCAACAACAATGTCTATGATGATGGAGCAACAACAATGCCTATGATGGAACACAACAATGTCTATGATGGAGCAACAACAATGTCTATGATGGAGCAAAACAAATGTCTATGATGACGGAGCAACAACAATGCCTATGATGATGGAGCAACAACAATGCCTATGATGATGGAGCAATAACAATGCCTATGATGATGGAGCAACAACAATACCTATGATGGAGCAACAACAATACCTATGATAATGGAGCAACAAACAATGCCTATGATGATGAAGCAACAACAATGTCTATGATGATGATGGAGCAACAACATGCCTATGATGATGGAGCAACAACAACAATGCCTATGATGATGGAGCAACAACAATGCCTATGATGATGGAGCAACAACAATGCCTATGATGATGGAGCAAACAACAATGCCTATGATGATAGAGCAACAACAATGCCTATGATGCTTATGATTTACAGCAATGCCCGCCACCGATGGAGCAACAACAATGCCTCTAATGATGGAGCAACAACAATGCCTATGATGATGGAGCAACAACAATGCCTCTAATGATGGGCAGCAACAACAATGCTATATGATGATGATGGAGCAACAACAATGCCTATGATGATGGAGCAACACAATGCCTGTGATGATGGAGCAACAACAATGCCTCTAATGATGGAGCAACAACAATGCCTATGATGATGATGGAGCAACAACAATGCCTATGATGATGGAGCAACAACAATGCCTATGGTGATGGAGCAACAACAATGCCTATGATGATGGAGCAACAACAATGTATATAATGAAATGGACACAAACAACAATGTCTATGATGATGGATGGAGCAGCAACAATGTCTATAATGATGGAGCAACAACTAGGTCTATGATGATGGAGCAACAACAATGTCTATGAAGATGGAGCAACAGCAATGCCTATGTTCCTTGTAATTTATGAACTTCGTCAGACCTGGTCCCCAAAGGTTGTTCATCGTCTGACAGCCACTCCTGCTCCCAGAGAGAGAGAGAGAGAGAGAGAGAGAGGGGGGGGGGGTACACACGCACTCGCACGTACGCACACACGCACACACCCGCACGCGCGCGCGTACACACACACACACACACACACACACACACACACACACACGACGAGCGCGCGCGCGCGCGCGCACACACACACACACCATACACACATACACACACGCACGCACAGAGATAGACACACGCAAATACAGAGAGAGACACAGAGAGAGAGAGAGAGAGAGAGAGAGAGAGAGAGAGAGAGAGAGAGAGAGAGAGAGAGAGATGTATTTTTTTCATTTCGTAGGTTTTGTCTTACTTGCTTTCCAGATTTATATTTCTGACCTCCCATGTCACACACACACACACACACACACACACACACACACACACACACCCTTTCTTCTGGGCTTTCTCAATGTTGTTAAAGTACAATGCTGTGATTCACCTGCGTTTTGTTCAGGCATAGTGTTCAAAGGGAGGCAATTGTTTTCAAGATACCGTGCGGTCGCTCTCATTGAAGAGTTTGTTCTATTTGCCTTTAACTGTTACTGCCAGGCTGACCAGAAATCAATTGTAGTTGAAATCTCTCAACATTTAACCCTTATCATGCTTATGTGATAAATACGGGGATAGTATTTTGAAGCTATTTCCTTCATATGTCATGTGTTGCTATCAAAAGCAAATTCGGAATCATTCGTTTTTCCATCATGCTTTTGTTGATGTTGTTGTTGTTGTTGTTGTTGTTGTTTTTTTAACGTCACAGGGAGAAGTTTCAGATAAAATCGCTCATCTTGCAACTAACTTCAGTGACATGAATACAAAATCCGTTCACATTGACGTCGAATTATAACACAGCCTCTTGGAACAAGATACACTGAGGACGTAATGATTTTCAATTCATAGAATTCCGGTTTTTTTTTTTTTCTTTTGTTTTCGTCTTTGATCTATGTATGTTAAACCTCCACCCCTGTTTATCCCCAGCATCCCCAACCCCACCCTCTCTCCCACCTCCCTACTGCCCTGATCGACCTTATCAAGCTTGGGATATGCAATCGTGTGATTCGCCTGCGTTTTGTTCACGTACGACATTTCAGCACTTAAAGGGACGCAACCATAAGAAACGTTACAGGCGTGATATGATTACTTTCCCCTGGAGATCTTGCTATTGTACCTTTACAATGTGTGCAAATATACTTGCAATGTATTTCAGCCTTCATAAAATCTATATAAAAAATAAGAAAGAAAAAAGCCATCCAGCTGAGTCCTACATTTTCCTTCACCTAGAGTCGAGGCCATTACTCACACAGTAGAACAGGCAAGTGACTTGGGGAACTTCCCATAGGCACAGAGACAGTAATGTATCCTTTGTTAGTGAACGGTAGAGTTTATGACCATAACAAAGGAATGTAAGTGTCCACACCCCTTGCTGTCGCTGCTGTAGTTCTAAACATTCCCGGTAATCATCCTTGAAGAAAAAGGCGAAAAGGAATGCAACGACTACCCTAGGAAAGAGGTGTGTGTGTGTGTGTGTGTGTGTGTGTGTGTGTGTGTGTGTGTGTGTGTGTGTGTGTGTGTGTGTGTGCGTGCGTGCTGTGGTGTAGTGTGAGGCGTGTGTGTCTTGGGGAGGGGGGGGGGGAGTACTGAGTGTAAGTTTCCCTATGCCCCCTCTTCCTTTCACCCACACCACCTCCACAGAACTGCTGCCTTCTCTTCTTGTTTCTTTCTCTCTACTACGAAAAATTCTTGCACTTTTCTTTTTTTTTTTTCTTTTTTTTTTTTTTAGCTGTTTCGAAATGTAAATCGCCGTACAACACACACACACACACACACACACACACACACACACACACACACACACACACACACACACGAACGCGCACACACACACACACACACACACACACACACACACACACACACACACACACACACACACACACACGCGCGCGCGCGCACACGCACACACACACACACACACACACACACACACACACACACACACACACACACACATGATGAATGACGTGCCTCTGTATCTATGTGTGTGTCATGACGGGCTCTGTAACTATGTGTCATGATGATCCTCTGTCACTGTGTGCCATGATGATGGGCCTCTGTCACTGTGTCATGATGGGCCTCTGTCATTATGTGTGATGATGATGGGCCTCTGTTGCTGTGTGTCACGATGATGGGCCTCTATCGCTGTGTGTCATGATGGGCCTCTGTCACTGTGTGTCATGATGATGGGCCTCTGTCACTGCGTGTCATGATAGGCCTCTGTCATGGTGTGTCATGATGTGACACTGTCATTGTGTGTCATGATGATCCTCTGTCATTATGTGTCATGATGTGCCTCTGTCATTGTGTGTCATGATGGGCCTCTGTCATTGTGTGTCATGATGTGACACTGTCATTGTGTGTGATGATCATGGGCCTCTGTCACTGTGTCATGATGGGCCTCTGTCATTGTGTGTGCCATGATGATCCTCTGTCACTGAGTGGCATGATGGGCTTCTGTCACTGTGTCATGATGGGCCTCTGTCACTGTGTCATGACGGGCCTCTGTCATTGTGTGTCATGATGATGACACTGTCATTGTGTGTGTCATGATGGGCCTCTGACACTGTGTGTCATAAAGTCTCTGTCACTGTGCGTCATGATGGGCCTCTGTCACTGTGTGTCATGATGATGGGCCTCTGTCACTGTGTGTCATGATGATGGGCCTCTGTCACTGTGTGTCATGATGGGTCCTCTGTCACTGTGTGTCATGATGATGGGCCTCTGTCACTGTGTGTCATGATGGGTCTCTGTCACTGTGTGTCATGATGATCGGCTTCTGTCACTGTGTGTCATCATGATGATGGGCCTCTGTCACTGTGTGTCATGATAGGCCTCTGTCATTGTGTGTCATGAGGGGCCTCTGTCATTGTGTCTCATGATGTGACACTGTCATTGTGTGTGATGATGATGGGCCTCTGTCACTGTGTGCCATGATGATGGCCCTCTTCCATTGTGTGTCATGATGATGGGCCTCTGTCACTGTGTCAGGATGTGCCTCTGTCACTGTGTGTCATGAATGATGTGCCTCTGTCACTGTGTGTCATGATGTGTGCCTCTGTCATCACTGTGTGTCATGATGATCGGCCTATGTCACCGTGCCTCTGTCACTGTGTCATGATGGTCCTCTGTCACTGTGTGTCATGATGATGGGCCTCTGTCACTGTGTCCATGATGGGAGTCTGTCACTGTGTGTCATGATGATGGGCGACTGTCGCTGTTTGTCATGTTGATAGGCCTCTGTCACTGTGTGTCATGATGATGGGCTATTGTCACTGTGTGTCATGATGATGGGCGACTGTCACTGTGTGTCATGATGATGTGCTTCTGTCACTGTGTGTCATGATGTGCCTCTGTCACTGTGTCATGAATGATTGGCTTCTAACACGGTGTGTCATGATGATGGGCCTCTGTCACTGTGTGTCATGAATGATGTGCCTCTGTCACTGTGTGTCATGACGATGTGCCTCTGTCACTGTCACTGTGTCATGAATGAGGTGCCTCTGTCACTGTGTGTCATGATGATGGGCCTCCGTCACTGTGTGTCATGATGATGGGCCTCTGTCACTGTGTGTCATGATGATGGGCCTCTGTCACTGTGTGTCATGATGATGGGCCTCTGTCACTGTGTGTCATGATGATGGGCCTCTGTCACTGTGTGTCATGATGATGGGCCTCTGCCACTATGTGTCCAGATGATGGGCCTCTGTCACTGTGTGTCATGATGATGGGCCTCTGCCACTGTGTGTCATGATGATGGGCCTCTGCCACTGTGTGTCATGATGATGGGCCTCTATCACTGTGTGTCATGAATGATGTGCCCCTGTCACTGTGTCATGATGATGGGCCTCTGCCACTGTATCATGATGTGCCTCTGTCACTCTGTGTCATGATGTGGCTCTGTCACTGTGTGTCATGAATGACCTGCCTCTGTCACTGTGTCATGATGATGGGCCTCTGCCACTGTGTCATGATGTGCCTCTGTCACTGTGTGTCATGATGTGCCTCTGTCACTGTGTGTCATGATGTGCCTCTGTCACTGTGTCATGATGATGTGCCTCTGTCATTGTGTCATGATGATGTGCCTCTGTCCTGTGTGTCATGAATGACGTGCCTCTGTCACTGTGTCATGATAATGTGCCTCTGTCACTGTGTCATGATGATGTGCCTCTGTCACTGTGTCATTATGCTGTGCCTCTGTCACTGTGTCATGATGCTGTGCCTCTGTCACTGTGTGTCATGAATAATGTGCCTCTGTCACTGTGAGTCAAGAATAATGTGCCTCTGTCACTGTGTGTCATGATGATGTGTCTCTGTCACTGTGTGTCATGAATGATGTGGCTCTGTCACTGTGTGTCATGATGATGTGCTTCTGTCACTGTGTGTCATGATGATGGGCCTCTGTCACTGTGTGTCATGATGATTGGCCTCTGTCACTGTGTGTCATGATGATGGGCCTCTGCCACTGTAATGAACAGTGAGCAACTATCAATGAATGTCACTAAAGATTAGCTCACACACACACACACACACACACACACACACACACACACACCTGGCTGGCCATAGCACCGAGACAAGCGCTTCTTAAGGTAGCACAGCTGTTGATGGAAACAAAGTTTCTCTCTCTCTCTCTCTCTCTCTCTCTCTCTCTCTCTCTCTCTCTCTCTCTCTCTCTCTCTCTCTCTCTCCTGGAAGAAGCAGGATGCTAGGAATTCGTGAGTATAATGCATTATTATGTCTTGTGTATACTGTCTTTAAAAACATTAATTCAAACTTACATGTTCCAAAACTAATATTAGGACTCGGGGTTTCTTTCCAGAAAACCTCAGCGTCCAACCATTGGAGTCAACTACTAACCTGGAAACTTGATTCTTGTTGGAGGAATTTTTTTACAACAAAACTCCGTTTTCAAGGCAATTTGTAATATTTGAAAAATAGAAAGGAGAAATGCAGTGTTACTATATTGTTGATTATAAAGAAAGAAAACGAGCTGCCTCTATAGCGTCATGCAGCTTCTGACAAAGTGAATGAAAAAGTGATCACAACGTGTACAAACGAAAAACAATTTTTATGTTTGTTTAATTAATGTATCATGAATTTTGTTGTTTGTGTTCGTTAAAGGGAGCTAAAAAGAAGTGAATTCTTGTTTCCCCAGTTTCGCCTTTGGGTCAATGGAGTAGATGCGCGCGTATGGAGTAAAACATGCCGTGTGTGTGATTGAGTGTTTGCTAATGCGGTGTGTGACACACACGCCAAGGTTGTCTCTGCACTCACACTATGCATATGCGCACTCATACACCCACCCACCATTCACCTCTCTCTAGGAGCAGGATGTCCCGCATTCGCTTCTCTCCTAACACGACTGAAAACAAGAGATACAACTTCTGCTCTGTTCATACTTGCACATGAAAAATCCAAATGAACAAAAAGGAATCGAATCCTGTTCTTCAAGGCAGTGGACTCAGTCTGGTTACTAAGCAACATTAAGTGACTGAGCCTTCAGCACTCACTTGCTGCTCTGGGGTCGTAGTGGATGAATTGTCTCCCTTTCGCTATCAGGACGGCTGGAACTCGGGAGGGTCCTCACCCCCCTGGATGCCCACTACCACCGGACGGTTAGTTACCTGACCACTTCGGCCTCCCTGACATAGTGCCAACATCAGAGCTGGGCGAGGGCGCTGCTGCTGACCGGACAACGACACGTTTCTCTGCCACGCTCGACATTCTTTTCCTCTGAGGCGCTTAAGCCCCTTTGTGAGAGATTTCGCTCCCTTGACAATGTAAATCCATAATCAAACATTTTCCCATTCAAAATTCGAAGGAATATGAAATGGTAATAGCTGTCTCAATTTCTATGAATACGTCTGTCTGCTGTTCACAGAGATAAATCCTCAACATGATTTTAAAAGGAGCTATGTCCGTGGGGAGGAAGGGGGGGAGAGGGGGGGGCAGAAAAACTTTGTGTAAATTTGGCGTGGATAACGTACAACAGAACAGAGTACAATATAATAAGAAAATGGAAGAATCAAATAGAACGACGTGATGTCATGGAGCTCCTGGAATGTGTCTGCTGCCATGGAAACTCTCCTCTCTTTCTTCCGATGCCCGCTGGCAGCACCATTGGATGAGGACATGGTCGAGTCTCTGCAACATCAGTTTGACAAAATGAAGAAGCAGCTAAACGTCAGAGCCATGTGCAAAGAGGAACAATAACGACAGATGTGATTGAGACTATGAGAAAGTTTAAGAGTGGGCAATCCAAAAAAAAAAAGCAAATCAAAATATATGAACGCCCGAAGGTGTACACAATCTAGATAGAACCAGCAGTGCGTATCACAGGCCATAGTCACTGTGAGAACACGTTACCTGAAATCCATGTACAACGCATCATTACTCGCATTCTGATTTAGTACTCCTCTTTCTTCCCCACCCCACCCTCCTCTCTCTTGCGCTCCTTCTATTATACACTACTGTTATTATTACTATTTCTACTTTTACTCACCCCTTCAATGGGTTGTGGCCTTTTCTTGACTAAATTATTGTTATCGTTATCATTTCTATTACACACACACACACACACACACACACACACACACACATACATACATACATACATACATACCACGTGGGCACACACACACACACACACACACACACACACACACACACACACACACACACACACACACACAAATCATATACAGACGCGCGCATACGCATGCATGCATACTGACCGAGATTGCCTTATCATTCAAGCGAGACAACTCGTACTTAAATATAGTCGGTCTCCCTAGACTATCTCCCCTACAAATCTGAAGCGAGACATGCGCCACGAAACGATAACAGTCAGACATCGCTTCGCTGCTGGACGATCACTGTGCTGTACATGAAGCGTCACCTGTTTCACGGCACACTGCTCCTCCACCACGAGGCCTTCACACCATGCACACATCCATGCACGTGCCAACACACACACACACACACACACACACACACACACACACTTCCCCTGCCTCCCCCCCCCCCCCCCCACCTATTTTTACCTGTTACCAGCCAATTCTTTCTCTAAAGGCAGGTGAAGACATTTCTTTTTCTTCTTTGCCTTAACTAGACTGTCCAGAAGACCGTATGGCGAAAGCTTGGCTGTGTCTGGAGTGGCACTGTCTTCATCTGTCCGTGGGCAGGGGTGGTTGGGTCTGTGGGGTGTGCTCGACAGCTGGAGGGTGGTGTTTTTTTTTCGCCGGTGGGTTCTGCAGTCATGAAATACGGGCTGGTACACCCGTGGGGATGCTATTTTAAGGCTGTTATGAGTTGCATCCTGTGGTCTGATTTACCTCTGTTCAGGAGCAGTTATGTCCCTTGATATCTTAATGGAGTGTCCTGCGCGTGCCTGTACCCATCGTCAACACAGCGCAGGTCTCCAAGGGTGGTACAGGACTGCTCAAAAGCAGGTGAAAACAGTGCTTCTCTGGGTCCGGGTAGCGCGAAACGGGTAGGCAGTGACGATATACCACCTACCCGTACCCCTTTTCCTTTCCGCCACCACCCGTACCTAGGTGCAAGCCTGGCCCCTGCTCCAGCCCACCGTGTAGCTGAAACACCCAGAAAGGAATACACTGTGATGGGTACATGGGGAAAACGTACAAACAAATCTCTTTCTCGTCCAGGGAGATTGGAAGCTTAATCCATAGATTTCGTTTGAACGCATTGAAAACAAAAATATTGTCATAACGTTAAATGTATGTTTGGGAAACCTTAAGTATAAGTCATTTACTAATCCAATGCCCCAGAGCAAGAGAACTCTTTACAAATTCGGGTATTGAAGGTTACACTGATGGATCGACTTCCTTACCTTTACCATGTATTTTAAACAGTTCTTGTATTCTTGAGTCAGTTTGCAAATGTTTGTTAAGTAGTTCAATTGGCCTTTATCTTTAGATCTTATCTCTACTCAGTTACATTTGTTTTGATTAAATGGAAGAGGGATAAAGGGGAGGGGGGGGGGGGGGGGTCATATTCTATCATTAATGTAATAGTACACTTAATCACTTACATACTCCATTCACCCACACACAGAAAACTGTCTGAATCACTGTAGTGGAAGGACATTAACCGACGACAACGGATCTATGAGAAAGCAAGCGCGCGTGCGCGCGCGCGCGCACGCACACACACACACTGCCTTGAGAAAGCGTACACACACACTCTCTTATCCTGAAAATTCCCCGGGACACAGCCTTTTAAACTTGAATAAAGTCAGACAAATACAAAGACTAGCAATCTAATAGTGGGAGAAAAAAAAAAAAAAAAAAAAAAAGCGCAGGCCAACAACTCAACTGTCTTCATAGTAATGACTTGGCAAAGATTTGGACTTAAGGGGAGGGGGGGGGAGGGTTGAAGATGGAGAAACTGGAAGCATGAAATTAAGAAAATGTATCATAGATACGAAACTCTACACTACCTGCATGAGGGAACCATCGTAATCCCTTTCGAAGGCAGATCTATTTGTATTGCCTGCTCCGAGGCCTTTCTTCCGCTGAATCGGACTCAACAGGGACTTACTCAAGTTTAAAAGGCTGTGCCAGTCTTGAATAAAAGTTACTCTGTTTTAGGTTTTCTTATGAGAACAAATGTTACCCCACTTGTTTGCCGTTTGTTTACTGTTCCCTGCGTCACTTCTTCTCAATTCCGTTTTGATTAAATCGAGGTTATTTGTATTTGTTTCTATCCGTCTTTGTGTTTGTCTTTTGGTCTCCCTTGCATCCTTGGGTGGATCCTCAAGCGAAGGCTCAAAGATTGCCCCCTACATTTTATACTGTTTGCATAATGTCTTTAGTTTTTCAGCAACTTTTTTCCTCCCCACACTTTCGTTTGGTTTCATTTACTACCCTTCGCTGGCTGCTTTTTGGGGGGTGCTGTTGGATTCTTTTTTTGAACCCTTGGTGGTGAGAACACCACGGTATTACGGACTGTGGTGTGTCTCTGTTTGACGCCAGGAGGACAGACATTGCCAACTGTTTCTTTCTGATAAGCTCGGATCTTATAAACGAAAAGCAAGATAGTGAACACTTAAAAGCCTTAACAATATGATAAGAATCTAATAGTGATATAAACATGTTATTTGAAATCTATTGTTTTTAAAAATCGTTTTTCGTCTAACAGTTCTAACACTGCATACCCATTCGTGCTCAAACGATCAAACACGCACACTCACGTAGACCTTAACACACACATACACACACAAGCACCCCCCCCCCCCCCCCCTGGCACTACACCTTCTCCCCCCACCCCCCCCCACCCCCCCCACAAGTCTCTATATCTGATACCAGGTGAATTTTCGTTTTCCGTCTGCATTACGTGAAGAAAGGAATGGGGTCCCGATGCCCTGGGTAACGTGGTGGGAGGGGGTAGGATTTCTTGATCTCCTTTATGCCCAGAGGTAGACAGTGATAATGCAGCACTTTGCACAATTATCCGTACCCAGGTGAATGACTGCTCCTGCCCCACCCCTTTCCCTTTGCACAACCACCTGTACCCAGGTGCACGGCCCTTTTCCTTTGCACAACCAATCGTACCCACGTACACGACTGCTCCTGTGCCTCAAACACCCAGAAAAAAAATCTACAGGAGTAGAGCAACTTACTAGGAAGGGCCACAGGCGTACAGACCATGTTTAAGTCATCATACAAAAAAAAAAAAAAAACACAGTTCACAACATTGTCACAGACTACAACGCCTTGTACCAAGTCAGACAAAACTACTTATGTGTGCGTGTCCGCATGTCTTTTTAGTCGGACAAGACTCTGTGTGTGTGCGCACGTGTACGAACGCGCGCTCGCGTGTCTGTGTGTGCACAATTTCAGAGTCGACTTCCACGCGGTGACAGCCCTCATATGGCCCTTTGCGGTCGACCGGGCTTAAAAGCAACATTACCTCCCCGAAGATCGGTGTGCCCGTACCCCCGATGTTAATTAACGTGCTTCCCCCCACTCCTAGGGCTCCATGTGAGCGTGACCTGATGACTTGCCCATGGTCCAGCGTGACGATCACACGCCGGTGATCACGGGGGCAGTGTTGGGCGTGGCCCTGCAGCCACGTCCTCCTGATGGTGCACCCGATGGACTCCATGTCCGGGCCCACAAATCTGCAGGATGTGTCCGCCGAAGGGCCGTGCCTCTCCATGATGTGTCTGCTGCAACAGCATCATCACTGTCCTCATCATCAATGTTGTCATCGTCATCATTGTCGTCGTAGTCACCATCATCCTTGTCGTCTCCGTCGTCATCATCACGTTCGTTGTAGTCACCATCATCATCATTATCGCCCTCATCATCAACATCATTCTCGTCGTCGTCGTCATCATTATCAGCACCATCATCATCATTATCGTCATCGTCGTCATCATCATCTTCATCACCATCATTATCATCGTCGTCATCATTATCATCATTCTCGCCGTCGTCATCTTTATCGCCATCATCATCATTACCATGTTCTTCATCATCACCACCATCATCATCGTCGTCGTCTTCCTCGTCGTTGCCATCATCATCACCCCCATTATCATCATCATCGTCATCGCAATCATCACCATCATCATCGTCATATCGTCGTCATCACCATCGTCATCATTATCGCCATTGTCATCATCATCATCATCATGCTGATCATAACAAGGGTGGGGGTGGGGGGTCAGCTTATTAAACGTGTGTAAATAACCAGCGCCTGGTCTCTCCACAGGTCTGTGCTTAGAGTCAGAGAATCCACAATGAGCGAGTCTGTGCTTAGAGTCAGAGAATCCAGAATGCTGCTATTTTCCCACCCTTCTCCTTATGTCCCCACCCTTCATCCCTTTTCTCCCTTTTGTTTCCCGGATATGTTGTTGTAGAGAACCCAGGCGAACCCAAGCAAATCCAGGCGAACCCGACTTAAAACATATAACTTCTTCTTCTTCCTTCACAGCGACTACAGTCAACTTGATGATTGTTCTGTCACTTAACTTTGCTCACAAAATAAGTTCATTTGTTCAAACTGAGGTTTTAAAGTTGATCTGACTGCTATATTTTTTTTTAATTGATGCTTAAAAAGAAAACATGCTAGAGTCGGGGGGTTTAACGTAGGGTCAGGTTACCGGAACCCAAGAAGTTTTATTACAGGCCGAACCCTCCGAACTATTCATGTAAAATTTACTCTGAGAGAAACTATACGTACATGTATATTGTAATTTTTTCCCCATTGATTTATAAAAAAAATAATGAAATGATATCTAGAGTACTATCAATACATTCTTTAAGTAAGAAATAAAGTAAAAAGTATATGTAATACTACACACACACACACACACACACACACACACACACACACACACACAGCAGTGTTCATTAATAACATTGAAAGTAAATTGGTGAAATAAGGTACAATTGTGGAAATATTCTCTATGCACATATATATGAAGATAATCTGTATATACAAGTCAGGTCATCTAAGACGGAACAGATGGTAACTTTCTTCTGCGTTTAGGGATGCAAGCGGTCCTCTCTGCGCAGTTGCATTTTTTTTCTGGTGTGGCTTCTTCCCTCTGTGTCTTGGTGTTATGGCAGCATGTCCATCTTTGGTTCTTGTGACCCGTGCATCAGCTTCTTTCCTGGTCAGCATGTAGCGCCGAAAATGTCTCTCTCGTCTTTCATCTGACGAACTACACCAACTGTTCTTCTCTATCGAAAAAGGTACACACACTTTCTCCAGTACATAGTCCCCTAAACCAAGCAGGCTTCTCATAATTTCATTATAGTGTCCCTCTACTAGCTCCAGTATCTTTTCTACCAAGTCAGTTTTTATGGCAAGTATGAGAACTGCTCAAAAACTGAGCATATCTCATTTCTACCTATCTCACCCCACACGAAGTAGGCTGAAGATCTGCTCAGTGGATATGAATTACTCAGGGAGAAACTTACCTTACATTGCAGACATCTCTGATTCCAGTTATAGAGTTTGTTAATTACAGTCAGATATTAATCCTATTAATGTGGGGAAAAAAAAGCTTTTTAACACTATGTAAACACAAAAGGGTATGATCTCACCTCTTGGTCATGCAGATAGCAAGGTGAAAAAAAGCTGTCGGGGTGTTCTTCAAGAATAAAGCTGTAAACAGTTAACTCTTCTGTCCTATGAGCTGGAGAAGCTTTATTTTTTATTTAACGCATTGATTGAAACATTAAAACATTATGCGTTTACTTAAGGTTCGCCCACATTTACTTGGGTTCGCCAGGGTTCTGTATAACAACTTACCGCTGTTTCCCCCCCCCCCCCCCCCCTTCCCCTCCGCTCTTTACCCCCCTCCCCCCCACCCCCCCACCCCTACCCCCTAGCCTCCACGTAGGACTGACGGACGTAGTGGAAACAATGTTTACCGTTACAAACAACATCAATTTCGTTCGCCAGTGTCGGTCTCAATTCCATGTGTACGCTTTATCGGTGGTAGCCGTAAGGTATTGAACTTGTCAGATTTAACTCCCCTTGGACAAACCCTTCATGATGCGAGGGAGAGTTATGCTACCTGTTCATTCTTTGCCCGTTTTGGGTTTCTTGTCTCATTTCAGATTTTCTGTCATACCAGTCAAACTGCGGGTAATTGTATTTATTTTTGTTCGTCCTTTTGTTTGGTGGGCTCTACTCCAAGATCGCTAAGGCTATTCCAGTCTGGAATAAATGTTAATTTGTATTTGTTTATTTCTTCAGCTGTTGCTCTGTCATAGACACGAAATGTATGTAGATCTAGTTGTTTTCAACATTTTTCAAAGTTATTCTAAACAGATGTATCATTCAAAACTTGTGTTCTTCAATAATTGACATGCAAACATTATTTTTATCAGAACAGTTGTTATTTCAATTTAAAACATAACAGTAAAAATACAAATTTTCGACTACATGTTTGATCTATTTTCATTCTTCTTAATAACAATACAAAAACGGACTTTTTGTGGTATATAGTTATTTCAGTATGCAAGTTTCTGAGGTTGAAACCCCACCTCTCAAGTTTTCTGGTGCTTCACACAGTAGAAGCACGTACCCTGCCATTGTAAATTACAATTAAAAAAAACAATTGATTTTAAACAATAACAACGCACAGTTGCATACACAGAAACGTTTCCACTGTATAAAGTATATAACTGTAAAGAAAAACAATAATATATGATCTCGCACACACACAGAGAGCTTTACAATTCTAGAATCATTCACTGTGAACACAACAGCACTTGCTGCTGGCCTGGTGAAATGCAGCACTTGATGCCAGTTGGATGACGAAAGACTGACAGAATGGAGTCAAGCTACCCAACTCTCTTTTATACGTGAAACAAGGATTTACAGGGCAACACTGTCATTGGTCACTGAATGTATATCTACAATAGAATACTAGCTAATTTTGTAAGCTGGGGGACATAGCGGGTCTATTACAGTTGTTACACATACGTGTTCCAATGACCGCACAACCTTACTTCTTCCCCCCAACACACACACACTTTCTGCAATCTCTCTGCCTCTCTTTTTTTTCACTCACTTGTATGCCTCTCTGTCTTTTTGTGTCCGTCTTCCCCCCACCCCACCCTCTCTCTCAGTATTTATTTAAATGGAACTCAATGAAATTGATTAATCAAAAAAGTACCCTCTTCTAAAACAAAACATTAGATGAGATCGCTCCTGTAAGGAGGGGGGGGGGGAATAGGGGGCTGGGAGAATGTGGGAAATTGGTGAGTTAAAAAAACACCACCAAAGTTTTCGTCATCATAGTGATGACAAAGAATTTTAACCATTGTCCTCCCCCCCCTCCCCCTAACAAAGGACATCACAGACAGGCAGCGCTCGTTTCCGTTATAACATCCACACCTGTGAATCTAATCACCGCACCCACCCTTACCCCCAGCCCCCTCACAACGCCCCCTCCACCTCACCTTTTCCCACTCCCTTTTCGTGAACTGAATGGTTGAAATTTACGTCCTCATAGCCAAAGGTTTTAGGGGCATGTTTTTCACTCACGTCTTGGTCTCGTGCATTCTTCCCATCCTTCATATTCACCTCCCTCCCCTCTGTCCCACACCACCCCCCATCCCCTCCCCACTCTGCCTCCTCTCCTATCACGCTTGTGCGTCTCTTAACTGTTACGCCGTCATCGATGAAACCAAGTGTTTGCCAGGGGGAAAAGACTTGATATGGAACAATGTTGGCGTCAAAAGACAACAATACCTTTTTTTGTCTCTTCAGGCAAACTTTTTTTTTTTTTCTTGAAGAAAACAGCCAAACGCAGAAAAAACAGCCATTATCCTGTTACTATTTTCTTTGTGGATTACAACTACTTTCTGTAGGATTGCAACTTTTCCGTAGCATTACAACTCTTTTCTCTAGGTTGAAAACTGTTTTCTCTGAGGATTACAGTTGTTTTCTATATTTTCCTTGGGATGATAATTGTTACCCTTGTTTGCCTGGAGGAAAACAGGTACTGCTAGGCCTTCCTCCAGGAAGAAACAAATCGTTAACAAGGAAAACAACTAGGCTACAGCCACTGTTTGCTACAGGTCAGAATTCAGCAATGGGAGTTGGAAGAAGGGGAAAAAAGTATTTGCGATCCCACATCCCACGTTGGGCGTTTTCCTTCAGGAAAATGACCTTTTTTTCCTCAGCGGAAATATGGAAACTGATTGTGATTATTAGAGATGGTACCAATGATAACTGTATTCCATGGGGAAACACGGGAAAAACTTTTGATTTTGCAGGGGAAGCAGGAAAAAAATGTTTTTTCATCCACCGGAGAACACTCATGATCCTTTAGGATAATTACCCATGATCTTTTGAGATGATTACCCTTGATCAGTTTTCCGCAGGGAAAATAGATGACACTGTTGATTCTTTGGGAAAAACAGGGGGAAATGGTTATCATCTAAAGGAAAGTACT
>JADBJO010008976.1:12847-17847 GCA_016801955.1 Conus betulinus | reverse complement strand
GGGGGGGGGGGGGGGGGGGGGGGGGGGGGGGGGGGGGGGGGGGGGGGGGGGCGGCGGCTGCCATATACAGGGTGCAGGGGACGAGGAGGAGGGGGGGGGGGGGGAAGGGAGGCGACGGCGGGGGTGGGGGGGGGGAGCTTTGTTCACATACCTAGAGGTGATTGTTTGAGCAGGACACCTAGCTGGAGGTGATTGTAGAGAGTGACAATCACGAGTGAAGTCTCTACCCCGGTGTGGTGGAGTGTCTCTTTGTGTTGACTGTATGGCGTCATCGGCCATTGGCGTGGAGGGCCTCGCTTACTGGTTTTCTCTCGCAACTGATCTTGTGATGGATCTGTCTGTTTTTGTCTCTGTTTGTCTGTCTGTCTGTCAGTCTTTTGTCACTGTCTGGCTGGCTTCTCTTTCACTGTGTGTGTGTGTGTGTGTGTGTGGTATGGGTTTGGGGGCGTTTTTGCATAAAATAAACAAAAATTCATAGCTCCTCATCCAGCTAAGAAAACCCCATAAAACTGTACATTTTAGGAATCTGCGTTATTCCTCTATGTGTTGACATCAAAATCAAACAGAAATCTCTATCCAGGTATGAGCACCATGCTGTTATATAAACAAATGTGGAAAAAAAAAAGGAAAAAAATTTATAAAAAAATATTGTAAAATATAAACATGCAGCTGGAAGTTTTCGCCAGTTTGAACAGTTATCCCCGGTTTTCCACTAAATAGCAGCGTTGCTGGGCTATAAAAATTTGGTCGTGAAAAATTCGTTTTGAAACCTAGCTGTCCTAGTTCGAGTTGCAGCTGTTGATTGGATGCCATGCCCCCTACCTACAAACTCCGCCTCTTCCTCTCCCTCTGCGGTAATACCCCCCCCCCCCCCCCCCCCCCCCCCCCCCCCCGACCTCCTCACTTAAGTCCGTCTTCTCTTTCACCCCGCACAGACTGAAGCAAATCTTCATCGTGTGTGTTAGTCGGTTTCAAGCTGCCGAGATAAACGCAAGCTGGCTGGCTCACTGGCTTGTGTCCGCTGGGTCAATTGCATCAAATCGTTGTCACTTTCCCACGTTCGACTGACTCAGGATTTGAATCGCCCTCTACTATATATTCGGCTGTTTCGAGAGCACAAAAGGGTTTTTCTGAGTCGATTGAAAGCCGCTAGTAAGTCCGGGTGTTGCGTCGTCTGCTGCTGTTGGTGAGGATCTCTCCAAGAGCGCTGAAGGGTAGCCAAGTCATCAACGCGATTTTGGACAGCCGACATGGAACCTGCCGAATTGGTAAGATTCTCTCTCTCTCTCTCTCTCTCTCTCTCTCTTACATGTGTATGTGATGAGTCGGCCGAATGTTCTCGAGTTCTTTCAGCAAATGGCGGTTCTTTGCTTAAATGGTCTGGATCATTCTTCGTTGGAAGAACGTAGAAAGTTGTGGAAGGGTCGTCATCCCATTGTAAACCAGTCTTGTCAGGTGTACCACAGGAAAATGTTCTGGGGCCCTTTTTTTTTTTAATTTGTATAAATGACATAAATAGAAATCTCTCTCCTGGAACTACTGTGAGGCTTTTTGCAGTATAATATATAGAACAAACAGAAGCAAGAATGATACCCGCATTCTACAAGAAGATCTAAACGCTTTTTTGTGGCATCAGTTGTGGGATCAATGGAGCACCTAAGGCGGTGACTTTCACTTTTTTTTCCTCCTAAGGCCGAAAGCCACCTCTTCATGCTTTGGTGCTTCATATTGTCCTCTCTCTATCTGAAAAAAAAAGCGGAAAAAAGAACAAAAACCAATTCCATGACCCAGCTTTTTTCCTCCCTTTTTTTTCTTTTTTTTTTTTCCCCAACCAGTCTCTTGCACACCATGTATAGTCTGTATGTTCTCTCTCACAAATGGACATATTCTTGCTGAGTTTAGTTTGAAACAAAGTGTCTGGGTTTGTTTATGTTTCTAACGTGTGGTATACTGGCACACTCATTTGATAATGTGCTGCTTATACAAGAAAAACAACAACAGAGAGAGAGAGAGAGAGAGAGAGAGAGAGAGAGAGAGAGGAAGGAAGGAAGGAAGGAAGACGAGGAAGAAAGAAAGAACATAAAAACGAAAAAAGAATCGTTGCTGTGTAAAGACAAAGTGAAATAGAATAAATGTACAGTTGTAAGCAAAATGTGAAACGATCATCTTCAGGCCCAGATGTGACCAGGTTGAGTACATTGAATACAACAAAGATTTTCTTTCGCCTCCTCCGTTCCCTCCCGTGTGTCCGAACGTTCCCCGAAAGCCCTCCTTGGAACGAAAATCGAAAACGTCCAAGAATGACCGAAGGAACGAGCGAACACGGAATGAAACGATAAATATATTTTGTATACGACGCTTACAAGTAGTCTAGCACCTGCCAGTTTCCCCAGAAACGCCATTCTACTGTGGAGAAGAAACAGGGGGGGGGGGGGGGGGGGGGGGGGGGGGGGGTAGGAGGATGGAGCCGCTAGAAGGACGTGAGGGAAGACCTGTGGCGAGACAACCAGTATCTCTGTGTGTGGTATGATTCATTTTCTGTTGACGAAGAGGAAAACGCGATGCACGATACACGACATTTTTGAAGTATTGAATGCAACGGATTAGCCCTTAGACTTCTGAGCACGCATCATCGTCACGTACATATTATGAAACTCGGGTACTTCCTCTAGATAATTATAGAGATTTAACATGCTGTAAGTTTGTCATGAAAAGTACAGTTAGAAAAACGCACATTAACATTAAATCAGAAATCAAAATAGATCAGATTTTTATTTTCCGAAAAGAGAAAAGTCTATAACTTCTCAAATAACTAAAGCAACTTATACATCAAAAATAATTTCAGATTCTGGGGTTTCTTTAGAAAAAAGAACTTTTTTTTTCTCCCAGACCATCTTTTTGTCCAATTCCACCCTGGGAACTTAAAAAAAAGCCAAATTTGATATTGATCACACCAACATCAAAAACGATGAAAATATCAATATGCTAACAAGTTATACTAAGTGTCATATTGACGAGAAAATACACTAACCAATTAAAAATATACACAGATGGTTCATGTATTGGTAAGCAAACGGGTTGTGCATTCTTAATCCCAGACTTGAGGGTGGAGAAATCTTTTTACATTGGATGCAACATATCCATATTCACGGCTGAATTAACAGCAATGCTCATGGCTTTGAATTACCTTTTAACTTTCCCCAAAACAATATTTCAAGCTCTGTTTTATTACAACGATGAAGTAGACAGGGCAGCTAGGCGTGGAGCAAAACGTATCTGTGGTTCTGAAGATCTTAAAACTACCCTTATCGGTACATGAGCAGTGCAATTTAGTGAAAACATGTATATCGAAAACTTTCAAAGATAGAATGATAGAACATGACGATCAAAAACAGTTTGATAGTTTGATATATTAAAATCATTCAACATAATTTTAGTTTAAATAAAAAATGTACTTTCATTGATGTATAGGTGCAAACTGACGCTTTTAAAACAAAATATGTTAAAAAACATGGTGTGTTTATGTAAAAAGAAAACACGTGATTCATATTGTTTCATGTCAAGACATGAAAAACATAATTCCAGTGTTGAGGCAAACTATAGTGTGCAGGCCATCTTTGAGTCACCAGCTCTAACATAATTATGAGTTTTTTGTATGCTTTGAGAGCGCACTCCATTGGGGAAGTATTTATAGGTTCCATTTTTTTTTTTTTTTTTTTTGGGGGGGGGGGGGGGGGGGGGGGGGGGGGGGGGGGGGTGGGGGGGGGGGTGGGGGGGTGATTGGGGGAGTGTGGGGAGTAAGATGGAATAATGACATAGTCCAAAGTGACAAGGGACTGAGAAGGTTAAATTTCTGTGCCTTGATGGTTGTTAATTATTTTGTTAAAATTTTACTTTTTTCCCCTTTCAATTTGGAAAAAAAAAAAAAAAATTGTGTTGTATTACCATTATTTTTCATATAAGCACTCAGGTAAGCACACGCATAGCCACCCTAACATACTCAAACACACTCAGATACACACACACGAGCACACGCACATGCACACATACGTGGTGCGTGCACAAGCTAAGCACAAACACTTTTCTTTCCCCATCTCTCTCTTTCGGCCGATTTTTTTTTTCGTCTAATTATCGCGATTAAGTGGCAACACATAAATGAATGACACACACCACGATATTGCTTTTTTTTCATTGTCCTCAAGCGAATACAAGAAAAATTCTTTGTGGTGCCATCATCAAAATTCACATATTCTAACAAATTATAAACACGTATGTCATTAAATATTCCACTCTTTCCATATGCTCGGTCATTCTTTGTCAATTCATTTATATCCATATAGTGCTGAGTTAAACGTTGGAGTTGATTAAAGTTAGAGTTGGGGTCATTATCATCGTCCCAATACTGCCGCTTCATGTCTTTAAAGATCTTTTAAAAGTTTAGGTCTGAAAGCAATCTAATACATCCACACTGATTACCAGCCCAGAAACCAATGTCGACTCGGGGGGGGGGGGGGGGGGGCGGGCCGGGGGTAGAACGAAGCACGATTCTCTTCACGAAAAAAACAAAACAAAAAAAAAAAAAACCCAGGCTTTTCTTCTTAACGCTTGCCACTGAAGATGTGAAACAAGTTTTGATCTCAACGCCGTCTTGTTTCACCCCCACCCCCTCCCCCTCGCCGGGATTCCCCATCATCTCCACCTTCCACCCCCACCCTTCCTCTCCCTCCCGCCCCACCCCCCACTCCCTCTCCCCTTCCACCCTCACACCCTCAACGTGCTTCTTTTTCTTTTTTTGTTCTTTTTTTTTCTTTTCTTTTCTTTCGTTTTTTTTTTCCCCCCTCTTGCCGAGCCATTGTCATGATGGTAGGCGGAATTGTTCGCATGCAATCTTCCAGACGCTCTCTTCTCTCTAGATCTCGACTCTCTCTATCACTCTATGGTAGCTTCTCGAGATGGCGATGTTTCTCCTATATCTCGATCTATCACTTCTTAAGCACGAG